>APFE031050920.1:83602-144915 GCA_000404065.3 Pinus taeda | reverse complement strand
TGGAAAATACCGAAATATGCTTACAACCAGAAATGGAAATAAACCAGCTAGGGCGATGGTAGCTTATCTCTGAGAAGAGATGTGGTGGCTACATGCCTCTGAACTATTTCAAACTGTATTACAATGAGGCTCGAAGGCCTATTTATTGTTGAGAAACAATGGAAAACTCTTCATAATCCAAAACCTAACCCTAGGAGATGAAACGCCAAATCATGGGCCCAGTTTTGGGTAAATTGTTACATCAATTTCCCAGGGTCGTAACTTTGGCATACGATCTCCGTTTGACGCGTACGATAGCTCATTAGAGAGATCTATCCGAGAACTACCACTTTGGGAAGGGAAAAATTAGTCCATAGAACCATGTTGCCCCCAGATTTCCCAAAAAACGTAGTTTAGGGCCTCAAAATGGCTCTAGAAGTTCAGCACCCGAAAAAACTACTAAAAATAGTAAATTGTGCTACAATTACGGAAACTGAAAAACTGAAAGAGACAGTTTCGGGGGTCCAAATGGGATAGGTGGGTGGCCACCAACATCCACCTAGATCATTCCTCCCCCCTTAGGAAGCAATGGTCACCATTTTGTAGAGTTCCTCCATCTGCTGAACTTGTCCTGCAATCTCTGATGTGTCCAGTAATGGTGGGAAGCATGGTCGACGACAGTCCACATTGAACACTTGGTGCAGGTGAAGGAACGGAGGAATGATGTGCACCAAAGCATTGTTGCCCATAGCCTTGGTACTGGTGTAAGGACCATGTCGGAGTGGTCGGAGCTTCTGATGGGCTCTTGTAAGGCATTCTTTCTGTCGATGCAACCAGACTTTGTTGCCCACTTGAAACTTGTGTGGTACCCCTGTGGGTGAGGAGAAGTTGTTTCTGTGTTCTGTCATGACCATATCCCTTTGCTGCTGCTACTGTGTGGAGGAACCCTTTGCGGGTGTCATGGATGTAGCAATGATCTTCCCCTTACTTTGGGAGTGAACCAAACAGATGAATTTCCTGGTCTGGGAGATGAGCTTGCTGCCTTTCTTAGCAATGATCAAAGAGGTGGCAGTAGGTTGGGCTACCTCGATATCCTGTATAATGAATTATTCAAAGAAATAATGACAGCACGAGGCCTTGACTCATACACAGCATGTCGCCTCCACAAGTATGGTTGGCCTAATAATACATTGCAAACATCCAGAGGTGTAACATCACACAATACCTCATCTGTGAATGGTTTGATGCTGTAGGGAAGGCGACACTGCTAGCGAACTTTGATATCTCGTCCTTCATGAAGCCACCCGATAGTGTACGGTTGTGGGTGTGGTGTAGTCGGTAGGCCCAACCGCTTCATGACCCCTGCTGAAATGAGGTTCTTTTGGCTACCACTGTCGATAATGAATTGCAGCGGCGAACCCTTCACCCACATCTGTGAGTGGAAAAGACGTTCCCCCTCCTCTAGCTCTTCGAGCTCATTCTTCTGGATCTTCGCGGTGGCAACAGTGGCACTGGGATCTGCATCAATGATCTGCTTCCCTTTGCCATTCCCCTTGTTCAGTTCTGGCTCATGGTCGGAACATGTATCTGATTCGGAAGCCTTTAGCTCGGCCACCAGCAACTGCTTGGTCCGACACTCACTTGTGTTATGAGTGGGACCCTTGTGGAACTCACACCACTTTCCTGTGTCCTTCTTCGCTTCATGGTTTTGTTCTTTTCTTGTGGCTTCGATGGGTTGTCTTGGGTCACCCCGCCTTGGCTTTGTCCTTTGGGCTTCGGATTTGCAGATCCAAAGTCTCGCTTCTTCTGTTTGAACTTTTTCTCGACTTTGACAGCATATCGGTATGCTGTGCAGAGTGAGGAGATGTTCAAGAACTCCATCTCTTCCTCGATGTATCTGTGTAGGTAGCCGCGGTATTTGAGCACCAGATGTAGCTCAGAATCTTTGATACCCAACTGTGTGTGAAGGGTGTGAAAAATGTTTGTGAACTGAGGCACATCTTGGTCCCATCCCTGCTGCAGCGTGGTCCATTTGATGTATTTGTCCTCATAGCTTTTGACAGAGTAGTACTGCTCCTTGATGGCATCTCGGAATGAATCCCAAGTGGGTGTGACTGAAAATAGTGAGCCTGTACTTTCATCCTTCTACTCGCAGTATGTTTCCCACCAGTCCTTGACGTGGGGGGCTGCTTTGAGAAGAGCGAAAACAATATTTTCCTCACTTGAAAATTCATGACCAGAAAAATAACCCTCTAGCAGATTTAACCATTTATCTATGGCATCTGTGTCTATTTTACCCTCGAAGATGGGGATTTCGAAATTAAATTGTACCTTAAAGGGCGTGGCGTTTCCAGAGTAGCTGCTGGAAGCCGATGCGTCACCTCTGGGTAGCCACTGAAGGATCTGTGCAAATCTATCCATCATCGCGTTCCTTTGCCGCCCGAGCGCTTCTTTGAGCAATATTTTGATAGGATCTCCTACCCCCTCATCCCCCTCATCTTTCTTCTCATCCGCCATGGGAGGCTGTCGGGATTTGCAAGGCTAGTCTTGCAAAGGTTCGACCAATTGAAGCCCTAACTCCTTATATCCCAACCTTGTTGGGGACATGCAAAGAAAAACAAAGAAAAAGCAGACCGCTCCGATACCACTGACATGGATTTAAACAGGAACGCAATAAAATACAGAGATAACCATATACACAAAGATGCAGTGGAAATAATGCTTCATTTCATTAATGGAAAATACCGAAATATGCTTACAACCAGAAATGGAAATAAACGAGCTACGACGATGGTAGCTTATCTCTGAGAAGAGATGTGGTGTCTACATGCCTCTGAACTATTCCGAACTGTATTACAATGAGGCTCGAAGGCCTATTTATTATTGATAAACAATGGAAAACTCTTCACATTCCAAAACCTAACCCTAGAAGATGAAACACCAAATTGTGGGCCTCGTTTTGGGTAAATTGGTACATCAATTTCCCAGGGTCATAACTTTGGCATACGATCTCCATTTGACATGTATGATACCTCGTTAGAAAGATCTATCCGAGAACTACCACTCTGGGAAGGGCAACATCGATCCATGGACCCATGTTCCCCCTAGATTTCACAAAAAACGTCGTTTAGGGCCTCAAAATGGCTCTGGAAGTTCAGGACCCAAAAAAGCTGCTAAAAATAGTAAATTGTGCTACAACTACAGAAAATGAAAAACTGGAAGAGCCAGTTGCGGGGGTCCAAATGGGATAGGTGGGTGGCCACCAACATCCACCTGTTTTGGTCACGAATTGGTCGTATTATCTCCGTTTGACACGCATGATAGCCCGTTGGAAACATCTCTCCAAGGACTACGACGGAAAAGACAATTTTTAAACAGAAAAATCGTTCGCGGTAGATTTCCCAAAAAACGTCATTTAGGGCCTCAAAACGGCTCTAGAAGTTTAGGACCCGAAAAACTGTTAAAAATAGTAAACTGTGCTATAATTAAGGAAATTGAAAGAAGCACTAGAACGGATCCTTGTGGAATTAGCGGGTGGCTGCCAATATCCACCTGGATCATTCCTCCCCCCTTAGGAAGCAATGATCCCCATTGCGTTGAATTCCTCCATGAGATGAGGGAACTTCTGCTACACTTGGTCCCTGGTGAGCCACTTGCCCTGGTGAAGGAGTTGTCCTGCTTTAACAACTCGATACAGTTGGATATTCTGCTGGCGAGTGTGCTTGATCTGTGTGCCCATGATCTGATCAGTTGCAGGTTGTTCCATGCAAGCTGGATTTAACTCTGTGGGTGTGAGTTGTTCTGCAATGTCGGACGTGTCTAGTAATGGTGGAAAGTATGGCCGAAGGCGGTCGACATTGAACACTGGGTGCAGGCCAAGGAATGGGGGAATGCTGAGCTCAAATGCATTGTCTCCAATAGCCTTGGTAATGGTGTAAGGGCCATATCAGAGTGGTCTGAGTTTCCGATAGGCTCCGGTAAGCCATTCCTTTTGTAAATGCAACCAGACTTTGTCACCCACCTCGAACTTGTGTGGCACCCAATGTTGATCATGCCGTTGCTTGTACTTAGCATTTGATTTCTCCAGAATGTCATGGACCTACTGCCGAATATGTTGGATGTGCTCAATGAATCTGTTTGCCTTACTTGTTTCCGACTAGACATGAGCAGAATCTACAGGAGTAGCTGCAAATGGCATGGCCACATCGATGGGACATAGTGGCTGGAATCCCAAGCCCACCTGAAAAGGGCTGTGGCAAGTCGAGCTGTGGAGAGCCCGGTTATAGCTATGCTGAACATAGGGGAGGCTCTCGTCCCATGTGCGTCGATGCTTTGAGTTGTACATGCGCATAATGTGTACGATCATTCTGTTGACAACCTCTGTCTGGCCATCAGTTTGACGATGGAAGGCTGTGGACTTAGTGAGTTTGGTGCCCAGCATTGACCAGAGACTGGACCAGAATGTACCGAGGAACCTGCTGTCCCGATCTGAGATGATAGACTGTGGGATCCCAAAGTGTACCCACACTCATTTAAAGAAGAGTTTAGCAGTGGCTTTTGCTGTGATATTCTTCTTGCAGGCCTCAATAATGGCCATCTTCGAGAACCTGTCGACGACCACAAAAACACAGTAATTTCCATGCTTAGTAGAAGGAAGGCCTGACATGTAATCCATGGAGATGAATTCCCAAGGTCGAATAGAGGTAGGCAACGAGGCATAGAGGCCTTGCTTCTTGATGGTTGGTTTGGCAATGGGGCAGACAGTGCATGATCTGATGTACTTCTCGACATTGTATTGAAGATTAGGCCAATAGAAATAATTCTGCAATACTGCCACAATTTTCTCGACCCCAAAATGCCCAACAACCTGACTGTAGTGTGCTTCCCAAATCATCTTATCACGCTCTCTTGAAGGAACACAAAGGTGACATAGGTGGCATAATAGGGCATCTTGGAGGTGAAAATCTCGAACATGCTGACCCTCCAAGAGTGTTTGGTATGTGCGGCGAAATTTTCGGTTGCTTTTGTAGAGAAGTGGCCAATCAGAAGTCTCATGCCCACAAGAGTTGAGCACAATGGTTAATGCCATGATCGGTGGTCGAGTTGATATTCAAATGGAACTGTTGCAAGTATGTGGACCACTTCTGATGGCGATCATTCCACAATTTCCCTTGGGTCTGTATGAACTACAGGGGTTGGTGGCCTGTGTGGATGACCATTTCCTTACCAAAAATGTAATGCTTCAATTGTCGACAGGCTTGCATAATGGAATACATCTCTTTGTCATAAGTGGGATACTTCTGGACTGTGTTTGAAAGTGTCTCACTATTATATGCTACTGGATGTCCGTGTTGAGTAAGGAATGCCCTAATAGCATAGTTAGAGGCATCTATCTCGACCTCAAATGGTTGTTTCAAGTCTCGTAATGCGAGCACTGGTGCCGAGCAGAGGTGATGTTTCAACTCTGTGAATACCTCCTTTTGAGATTCAGACCAATTTTTTTTTTGCTTTTGCTCCTCTCTTGGTGACTTGACTCAAGGGCCAAGTGATATGAGAAAATCCCAACATGAACTTGCGGTAGAAGTTGGCAAGGCCCAGAAAGCTGTGTAGCTCTGTTCGAGTGGTTGGAGATGGCCAATCCTGAATTAATTGGATCTTGGCTAGATCCAAATTCACCCCCCATTCATCAATAATGTATCCCAGATACTGAACCTGGGTCATTCCAAAAGTGCATTTCTCCAAATTGGCACATAACTTGTGTTGTCACAGTGTTTCAAGAACCTGTCGGATGTAGTGGAGGTGCTCTTCCCAACTTTCGTTGAAGATCAGGATGTCATCCAAGTATACCACTACAAATGAGTTGGTGAATGGCCATAAGATGTCATCCATTAGCCTCATGAAGGTTGCAGGAGAATTCATCAACCCGAAAGGCATAACCAACCATTCAGAAAGGCCCTCCTTGGCTTTGAAGGCAGTATTCCACACATCAGAGGGTTCGATTGGTACCTAGTGATATCCTAACTTCAAATCGATCTTGCTGAAATATTTCCCCCCCTTCAATTGGTCCAGGAGGTCATCAATCCATGGGATCGGGTACCTATTACAGATATTGCTCTTATTCAACGTTTGATAGTCAATACAGAGTCTCCAAGTCCCATCCTTCTTTTGTACCAACATGATCGGGCTCTCACAGGGCGATGAAATCAGACGAAAGTGACCTTTCTGCAGTAGCTCCTGAATCTACCAATTTATTTCATCATCCTCCAGAATGAAGCACCAATAGATTGGTCCATTGGACAACAGTGCACTTGGGGTCAGATCGATGGTGTGCTTGACCTAACAATGCAAAGGAACCCCTGCTGGGGGGTGAAGATGTCCTCGTACTCCTCCACGACCTTGTCCATCTGTAGTTGTCGTGCAAAGGGGCCCTCTCTAGAGGTCATGGCCACTTTCTTGAGGGCGTATCATTAGGAAAACAAATTTCCCGGTTTTGGAAATGAGCTTACTGAATTTTTTTGTAGTAAACAAAGAGATGGTGGTAGGCGGTGCTACCTCTGGTATCCTATACAACTTATTTCCCAAAGTAACAATAATAGCATGGGGCCTTGATTCATACACAACATGTCGCTTCCACAACTATGGTTTGCCTAATAATACATCACAAACATCAAGGGGAGCAACGTCACACAATACCTCATTTATGAAGGGCTTGATGTTGTATGGAAGGTGACACTGCTGGCTCACGCGAAGATCCCGTCCTTGGTGAAGCCACCCGACGCTGTTTGGTTGTGGATGTGCTGTGGTCAGTAAGCCTAGCCAATTCATGACCTTTGCCGAAATGAGGTTCTTTTGGATCCCACTATCAACAATGAACTGTAGCTGGGAGCTCTTTACCCACATCTGGGAGTGGAAGAGGCACTCCTCCTCCTCTGGATCTTTAGGTTCCTCCTTCTGGATCTTCATGGTAGAAACAATGGCGTTGGGGTCCACATTGATAATCTGCTTCCATTTTCATTCCCTTTGTTAGGCTCTGAATCATAGTCGGAACATGCATCTGATTTTGAAACCTTTAGCTCGGCCACCAGTGACTACTTGGCTTGAAACTCACTTTTGTTGTGAGTGGAGCTCTTATGGAACTCACACCACTTTCCCGTGTCCTTTTTCGGCTTCACGACACGGTTATCTGCTTGTAGCTTTGGCAGGTTCTCTTGGGCTGCCCCGCCTTGGCTTTGTCCTTTGTTCTGCGGTTTGGGGGCACCTTTCCCTTGCTTCAGATTCGCAGATCCAAAGTCTCGCTTCTTCTGTTTAAACTTTTGCTCGATCTTGACAGCATATCGGTATGCTGTGCCGTGTGAGGAGATGTTCAAGAATTCTATTTCATCCTAGATGTACCTATGCAGGCAGCCGCGGTATTTGAGTACCACATGCTACTCCGAATCCTTGATACCCAATTTTGTGCGAGGGATATGGAAAATATTGGTAAACTCTAGCACGTCTTGGTCCCTTCCCTACCACAACATGGTCCACTTTATGTATTGATCCTCATAGCTTACAACTAGAAATGGAAATAAACTAGTTAGGGTGATGATAGCTTATCTCTGAGAAGAGATGTGGCGGCTACATGCCTCTAAACTATCTTACAATGAGGCTCAAAGGCCTATTTATTGTTGAGAAACAATGGAAGACCCTAAGCATCCAGAAACCTAACTCTAGGAGATGAAGCGCCAAACTATGGGCCCTGTTTTGGGTAATTTGGTACATCAACTTCTCAGGGTCGTAACTTTGGAATATGATCTCCGTTTGACGCACACAATACCTCATTAGAAATATCTATCTGAGGAATACAACTTTGAAAAGAGAAAAATCACTTCATGAACCCACGTTGCTCCTAGTTTTCCCAAAAATTGTCGTTTAGGGCCTCAAAACGGCTCCGAAAGTTCAAGACCCAAAAACTGCTAAAATAGTAAACTGTGCTACAATGAAGGAAAATGAAAAAATGAAAGAAAAAATGGTTGGGGTCTAAGTGGAATTGGTCGGTGGCCACCAATATCCACCTGGATCAACTTTGATGACTGGACAATGTTTGGATTGGTAAAACGCCATGTGGAAAGCATGTGCTTGATGCTAGATACATGCCGGAGGTACTAGATCACGCTCAATTTGAAGAAATGTTTGTTTTGTGTCCCTTTTGGTATCTTTCTGGGTCATGTGGTATACTAACAAGGCTTGATGGTAGACCCTGTGAAGATCATGGTCATAATAAATTTGGAGGCGTCAAGGAGTGTGAAATAGTTGCACGCAACATTGGGTCATACCAAGTACTATAGGAAATTCATCAAGAGCTATGCTCAGATCACCGTGCTGATGGAAAAAATGTTAAAGAAGGATGTTACGTTTTGTTGGAATGAAGAATGCTAGAAGAGCTTAGATGTGCTAAAGGAGAAAATGGTCACCGCGCCGATCCTAGTCTTCCCGGTTTGGAAGAAGGAATTTCATGTGCATGTGGATGCATCACGTATTGCACTGGCAGTAGTACTGACACAGGCTGGTGAAGGGGACTTGGATCACCCTATAGAATTCCCAAGTAGGAAGACATCCAAAGCTAAGAGAAATTATTCCACGACAGAGTGCGAAGGATTAGCTATGGTGTATGCACTCCAGAAGTTCAGGCATTATCTATTGGGTGAGCATTTTAAGATGTATATAGATCATTCTGCATTAAATTACCTAGTAAAAAAGCCTGTGTTTGGGGGGGAGATATTTAGGTGGCTTTTGTTGTTCCAAGAATATGATTTTGAAGTCATTGTGAAACCAAGATGATTGAATGTTGGACCAGATCATCTGTTGTGCATTGAAATGGGAGAAGATCCTACTAATTTGGAGGAAGGACTACCTGACACACAACTCTTTGCAGTCCATGTCGCAGACAGTCACTTTGAAGATATTATACACTTCCTGACGATAGGAACAACTTCGGCAGGATATACAAGTCAACAAAAGAAGGAACTGGTGGTGTACGTAGTAGAATTTTTTGTCATTACAGGGCGCTTGTACAAAATTGGATCAGATGAAATATTCCAATGTTATGTGCCAGAGTTTGAACGAAACAGTATCCTCTCTGAGGCTCATGGCAGAGGCGCGGGAGGTCATTATGCAGGCAAAGCAACAACGCAAAAGATTCTACACGCTGGGTTGTGGTGGCCGACACTGCACAAGGATTCAAACATGTATTGTAGGGCATGCAACGACTGGTAGACCCTCGCGAAGGGATGAGCTTCCAATGAATCTGTAGATATCATTACAACCCTTCGAGAAGTGGGTGATTGACTTTGTGGGACCAATTCAGTCTCCAGGAAAGAAGACGAATGCGTGGTACATCATCACTGCGACTGAGAAATTAACCAGATGGGCGGAGGCATAGCCTGCAAAGGACTGTACAAGCGCAACAATAACAAAATTCATCTTTGAGTATGTGCTGACAAGGTTTTGTTGTCCAAAATTTTTAATGAGAGAACACGGTACACATTTTCTTAATGAGATGATCAGTGCGATGACGAAGGAATTTTAGGTTTACCATCAGAAGAGCACACCATATTACCCGCATGCTAATGGGATGGTGGAAGTGTTTAATAAAATATTGGAGAGTGTGCTAAAAATGGTTTGTAAATATCAAAGAAATGACTGGGATGTGCACGTACCTGTGGTGATATGGGCTTATAGAATGACTTGCAAGAAGCTGACTGTACAAACCTTGTTTAGGCTAGTTTATGGTGTAGAAGCTGTGACACCAATGGATTACATTGTACCTAGTCTGCGCATAGTAGCATTCACAGGAATGGCAGATCGCGGAGCCCTGGAGGAGAGGCTCGCACAAATAACAGAGCTTGAAGAGGATATATTTCTAGCTGGATTCCATCAACAAGTTTAAAAGGAACGCGAAAAGGCATGACATGATCAACACATCAAACTGCACACCTTCAAGATAAATGATTTAGTTTTATTATATGACAACAAGTTTGATAGATTTCCTGGAAAATTTAGGATGCATTGGCTGGGGCAATATGTCATCAAGGAGATTACCGATGGTGCAACAATTCAGTTGGTAAATTTGAATGGAGAACCCTTCCTAGGAAAGGTAAATGGCAATCGATTGAAGCCTTACATCGGTGATTCGAATAGATGAATACATCATGGAAGCTCAGTCTTAGCGCTCCAAGCAGCTGAAAGGAGGCACGAGACTATAAAATACAGTGCCTGGGCTAAATAGCTGTGCAATTGGGGGACTGTGTGAAATGAAGGAATGCCAAAATGTCAGCAGAAACATGTGGGGAGCTGCGCTATTGAAGAAGGGACTGCACAAGGCAGCCAAAAAGTGACCGTTATAGTATTTGTTCATGACTTAGCAGTGGGAAAATGAATAAATGGAGCAATGGGGTGAAAATTAAGTTAGAATTTAAGAGAAAGATCTTTGAAAATATTCCAGCAATCTAGCATTTATGATTGAATTTTGTGGGGAACAGTCGGATTTAAATTTGAAAATGCCTATAAATTATAGGTGGCTTCCCAGTGAAAAACACTTGGCATTTTGAGAGTTGAGGTGTTAAGCTCTCAGGCGCATATGAATCATGAGTACTTTGAAGCTTTGATAATGAGTTCAACGTTTGAGAGGTCTCCGGAGGAAACACATGAGTTTTTGTCTAGTATCATGTCGACAACCGCAGAAACCGTGAGTGCTGGAGAAGTAATTGCAGCTGAGGGAACTGCCCTGTAGGTAGCAATGGCATCTAAGGAAGCTCCCTGGAGATTGCAAGTGTTGAAGTACCTACAGAGGTAACCAAATCACTGAGGTCACCCAGGATGAGGCCTATGCTGACCAAAGAGGGTCCAAAAATGAAGAAAGATAAGCAGAAAGTGACACTGCGGGTGTAAGCGTCACCCAGAAAACACTCGCAGAAGGAAAAGCCAAAAACGTAGGAGAAGGGAAAGGTAGTTGACTTGGATCCTGAAGAATATAATGAATAAATCAATATGGGTGGGGAAAATATTGACATGGGGGCCAAGGACGTTGATGTTGAAGGGTCTGATCCTATCTCTAAACTACCCAAATACATTCCTTCACGCTAGGGCAAGGCAAAGGTTCCCATGGACATTGATGAGAGAAAATTCATGCTGCATACACCATTGCTACCATACAAGATTGCATTTGATGGACTGCACCTGGTGCGTGTCCCCCTTTTAAAGTTGGAGGATTAGGATTTGGCCAATACAGAGTGCTTTCCCCAATTAGCGACTGATGAGTTCATGCACTGTGTCTTCTATAAGGACACTGGTGTGACTACGCTGGAGCCAAGGAAATGGATTAAAGGGGTGGACAAGGCAGGACTTCTAAACATGCTATGGGTGTTGCATTACAACCACACGCCTATCACCATGATAGTGATCAAATAGCTGCTATGCTTGGTGCACGATGGCTTCCCGTCGTTAGAAGAATCAATACCGATCACTGACATGCTAATCCATAGGATCACTTGGCTGCCGCATTCAAGACTAAATCTGACCATGGCATTTGGCAAAAAGATAGGTGAGCGCGACCTCGCCAAGCAAATGAAGGACAAATTTAAGCTCGTCAAGAAGTTGCGTGGCTACTCCATTTCTAGTATAACTAACCCCACGGTCAAAGTAGCCACCGAGATCTTGGCTGGGAGAATTATGAGGAAGTGTCGCGTAGATGAAGTGCTGGCACCAATCGTATCATTAGCAACCCAGTGTGTGGAGGGCATAGAATTAAATTGGGCACACTACCTTTGTATCGAGTTCCTCGCAAATTATATAGAGGCGCAATATTAGAGAAATTTTTTTCACCATGCATGGCTGATACTATCCATAGTGCAAGTCGCATGGGAGTTATCGGAGGATAGTCAGTTTCCTCCAGTCGCATAGTATTTACCAAAAGCAGTGAAGTTCGCTTCGCTTTAGGCCATCAAGGACCCCCAAAGGGTCAAGGATAACATGATCTTTTGGATCTTGATGGAGATGAGTATCAACATCGCCATCAACCAAAAACCGCGGTTGTTGGCGACTATCTTCGACCAGTTGGCAAAGAATGTGAAGTTCAAGGTGGACTTCCACTGTGTCTCCATGTGAGCGCAGAAGGACCCTTATCAAAAGTTGTATGACTTTCCATACCTCACCACATATGATGCGATCACAACGGTGCTCGACTGCTGGCCAGTAGAGTGGCACACAACCTCAGACTCGACAACTGGGTCTAGCAAGTTTGTAGCAAAACGTAAGAGGGAAGAGGCCAGACTAAAGATGGAATAGTTGGCTAGAAAGAAGAAGAAAGAGGCTATGGACAAAACGAAAGCGGAGCGTGTTGCTAAAAAGCATACATAAGGGCAAGAAGAAGAGGAGGAGCGTGGTTTCGACAAGTTTCTGAAATCTCCTTCCCTAGATACATAAGAGGAAGAACAACGATCCAAACAAGGAGGAGAAGACTTGGAGACTACTCCGTTCCCGATTAAGTGCAACAGGGAGTAGGAGAAAGTAGGGCTGCGGAAGAAGTCCAAGGCCAACAAAATGTCCCTCAACCCAATCACCTTGACAGAAGGTGATTTGAATGACCTTTATGATGTGGTGAGGGATGCAACTGTGGAACTACTACGTGAGTTGTAGATCCATGTGTCACAGGTACAAACCAGTGTGGGGTGAAGCACCACGATGTCAACTAGTTTGGCGCCTGGAATGATCCATACTTAAACAGGAACGCAACAAATTACAGAGATAACCATATACACAAATATGCAGCAAAAATAATACTTCATTTCATTAATGGAAAATACTGAAATATGCTTACAACCAGAAATGGAAATAAACCAGCTAGGGTGATGGTAGCTTATCTCTGAGAAGAGATGTGTGGCTACATGCCTCTGAACTATGTTGCAATGAGGCTCGAAGGCCTATTTATTGTTGAGAAACAAAGGAAAACTCTTCACATTCCAAAACCTAACCCTAGAAGATGAAACACCAAATTATGGGCCCCGTTTTTGGGTAAGTTGGTACATCAACTTCTCGGGGTCACGAATTGGTCGTATTATCTCCGTTTGATGCGCATGATAGCCCGTTGGAAAGATCTATCCGAGAAATACGACGAAAAAGACGATTTTTAGATAAAAAAATCACTAGCGGTAGATTTCCCAAAAAACATCGTTTAGGGTCTCAAAATGGCTCCGGAAGTTTAGGACCCGAAAAAATGCTAAAAATAGTAAACTATGCTATAATTAAGGAAATTGAAAAAATTGAAAGAAGCACTAGAGGGGATCCAAGTGGAATTAGCGGGTGGCCACCAATATCCACCTGGATCATGGAACGCTAGAGGCAACAAAAATGGTGTACATGCTGGATCCCTGGGCCATAATGCTACCAGATAGCGCTAAATACAAAAGAAAAAGCTGATAGGGCCACTGTTAGCACCCTCAAGAGGGTTGGGCTAAATTTGGCCGCGCTTCGAAGTGAAACCCTTAACACATTGCAAAATGGTGTGATCACGAAACTTTGGGCTTGGGAACAACGCACCCTAAACGTTATCAGTGAGCAGAAGGTGAACAATGCTCAGTCGACTGTACAAAAGAATTTTTCCATTGATCTTCTTAAGGCCACCATAGAAAGAATGAGCACATGACCAAGGTGGTGATTGAGGCATGCAGGACTGTTCCAGAGCTGGATATTCCTGAAGATGCGCTAGTGGATGTGAGAATTCAGAAGCTCACTACCAAAGTGTGTGAAAAGAGAACAGAGCTGGTTAAGGTTCAGTTTGAACTCAACCTTAAAACTACAGAGCTCGAGTTGAGGGCCCAGCCGTCGACTCCACCAGTGGTTAAAGAGTAGTGCATGGCCACTGTCAAAGATACAGTAGCAGCTATAGATGCCATAGTGAAGGATTACATTGCGCTCTTCGAACAGTCGCTCAAAGTAGTCACCAACCTAAAGGAGGATCCCAATGTGCACAGGTTAGAAACAAAGGCACAGGAGCTACAACAGAGATATGATTAGGTTAAAGTGACGGCGCACATTGTCGCCATTACACAAAGGTTAGTGAAGTTGCAGGAAGTAAATGCGCTGAAAGAATAGGTGGATGTAACTCAGCGCAAGGAGGCAGTAATGAAGGCTAGATTGGGGCCTTGGCTAGAGGAAGCCTATGTACTCACTGCCTCCATTGAAGGGAAATTGGCCAGTCTATAGGTGACACAGCAGAAAATATAGGCAGAAAATGTAGATCCAATGACAAAGCAACTATTTGAGCAGGTGAAGCAGGCAAAAACATAGTGCATCGCCAAAGTCGTAGCAGTACAGGTGGAGTTGGGAGGTCTTTGCAACAAGATATCCATACCAACGGAGTGACTCGAGGGTGAGTCACCAAATTTGTGTTGGGGACCTATTGGGAACGGGTCCCTTGGGGTCAATTTTGGGGTTAAAAGCCCATGTTTTGGAGCTAAAGGCCCAAGTTTTATGTAAATAATGTAAAGTCTCCGCATTTTGTGGTCATGAAGCGTGAAGATGTAAACAGTAAAAAAGGGTTTCTGCCCTTAGTTTATATAGTTTGTGTCGGTTTGATGAGATCCTCCCTTGGTTTGCGGGTCATGGGAATATATAAAAAGGAGAGGCTTAGAGAGTCTAAGGTAGTTCATAAGTTTTGGTAGAATTCTAAGTAAGTTTTGGGTTTGTGAGAGCTAAGAGCGAAAAGTCTTAGCGTAAGGAAGAGGCTTTGTAGCTGAGTGAGTAGAGGCCTAGGGTAGAAGTCTACAACTGAGTGCACAGACCCCTGTAGTTGTGTGCACAGGGTAGTCAGAGTCTGTACTGGAAATCTGTATTATTAATAAAGAGAAGTATTCTAGAAATACCTGTGTATTTTACTTCTGTTAATTGCATACGATTATGTTATGCTGAACAATGGGTTTATGTTCTAATGCTATTCTGATGTGTGAATCTATATGTTTCTCTTTGTTATATGAATGCAAGTAAAGATATATGTTTACACAAGGATAATCATAATTACATGTTAAGACTGTACAGAACTAAGATAATATGAGTAGATACAAAAGTAAGAGTCATCATAGAGGCACATAATTGCCTGATCTATCTATCTAGGGTATGTGAAGGACAATCAGAGGCTTTTGTGAAGGGTTTAAAGCTGAATAAGAGAAGTAAATTGATAAGCCTAAAGGGCTTAGCGATCTGCGCGAAGACAGTGTGAGGGTATAAAACGACATCACAACCATATCAAGGTGCGGAAATTTGGTTCCTTCATCCCCCCATACTGCTTCCAGTGAGACTTTAGTCCGCGCTCCACAGATTGATGCCAAAAGGGCCAATAGTGCAGGGATTTGCTTGGATGACTAACATTGAATGTGGGTCAGGGCCCATCAAGCCAACACCTGTCATCAAACGTGTTAGGGTCCTATAATTTATAGGCCTCAAGGTGATTGAGTATCTCATATTTTGTGTATTTCATAGTGTTCATAGATTTCAATATTCAATTGATTTCACAAAAAAAGGAGAAAAAAAAAGAAAAGAAAAGAGGGTATTAAAAAAAAGAAGAGAAAAAGAACATAAGAGAAAAAAAATGAAAAGAAAAGAAAACCCCAAATATTGTTCAATTTATACAGTCTAAGCATGATTGAACAAATTTCAATTCTTATTGATAGAGTAGTAAATAAATATCTGCCAAATAATTTAAGCTTGGCAAATTAGTAGCGAGGTAGAAATAAAATTGGTTCAACTGTTCAATTTGAACCAATGGGAGAGATAAGTGGTAGAGTAGGTTAGAAAAAAAATAGAAAGTGAAAAAAGGGTCTGCAAGTCCAAATGCACTCTGCAAATGCAAAAGGAAAAAAAAATGTTAGATTAGAAAAATAAAGGGTAGGTAGGTTGAAAAGAATTACAAAGGGAAAAGACATGGAAAATTCCTTTAATGTTTTATTATATGGTTCATGTGTTTTTGCTAATTTGGAAAAAAGAAATAAAAAAAGGAATTATGGGTCTCATATTAATACTCCTAAACTTATCATATACTCCTATACACTGCCCCCCCTTTCTATTTTCCTACCCCACCACTCACGTACCCATCACATCAACTATTACCCACCCCTCACCTCTCATCTACTCTCTGCACTTGCTATTTGATCCAATGGCCCATATGATTTTCCACCCCTCTCTCACCCTTTGAACATTAATGTGGGGGGGGGGGGAGATCTGAAATCAGTGGTTTTGGACAACTTATGTGTCACACTGTTGCAATTTCACACCCCCCCACACATTCCACTTACCGCTCCAAGGCCCGCCCCGAAAAGTGGTTTATGCTTTCCACTCAACCTCCTCCTCTGCCATGACCATTCGCACATCCCGCTACCCCGTCCCATCCACCTATCACCTTCATTCCCGTGCCATACCATTGCGCATTCAATTGATTGAATCGTTAGCCAATGGACCCGCACCACTTTAGGCCTATCCAACGAGAGTGATCCAAAAACTACAAATACACCATCTCCCACCTGTTACAAAATTTTAATGTGTTCTCTTTACTTACAGGTGAAAGTCAACATTTGTTCAGGCATACACAAAGAAGCAGCGAACACACTGTAACAACAACACAGTTGTAGAAAGCTTTATTTTTCTGCGGTTATTAGACATCCCCCTTCTTGAATCCCACTTTCTATTCATCCCCTTTCTTTTTCCCTCTCTGAGTTCCCTCTTGCTTTCATTCCTTTTCTGTTGTAGTTCACCTGCAAATTCAATACAATCCAGGTTTAAAAATTTGCGGAAGACAACCATGCCACCAAAGAGGAAAGAACAGGAGATATTCAATCCAAT
This sequence comes from Pinus taeda, assembly GCA_000404065.3. Classification (NCBI taxonomy): domain Eukaryota; kingdom Viridiplantae; phylum Streptophyta; class Pinopsida; order Pinales; family Pinaceae; genus Pinus; species Pinus taeda. The sequence goes on along the minus strand of APFE031050920.1, from coordinate 128,067 downwards.
GGTGCATCCACCAGTAGACTTCGACTAGATTCCACTGACAGACAGAGACTTCAAAATACATGAGACACTTTCAGAATTTGATCTTGATATCTATTGCTGGTGGGAGGACAAACTTGTTGATGAAGTGGATGAAATAGGGCTCTGTGATACCGATTTACCTTTCTATATTTTTCTCAAAATCCATAACTGCCCAGAACTAATTAGAAAATGCCACTCATGCTATAATCCACATAAAAGGGCAATGATAGACCCAACATGAGACATATGGTTTTCCATTGATGCTAAATCTATAATGTAGATGATGCAGGCTCCTATCATTGAAGGAACCACTCCTTTTTCTCATGAAATCCTCAGTGAAATGTATCAGAGGCTAGACTTTACTAAAAGAGCTAAAACCTTGGAACTCTTCATGACTGAACAAACCCCACTTCCTAGCAAGAACACTCCTTATTCCTCCTCTGCTTTCCCTGATAGAACCAGGCATATAGTCACTGTAATTTCATATTTGCTGGGATATTATTAAGATCAATGGCTTGATGAGGCTATAATAGTTTTTCTATACATCTTATTAGTAGAGTCAAAGCCTTCTGTCCTATTTAATTTAAGTCAATTCCTGGCAGATGTCATGCATGAGAAATTTTTAAATTTCATCACAAAGGAAGTGTTTTAGTACTCTTCAGTGTTGGTATATATCTTTGTTTATTTTCAGGTAGACAGATTTTAGTTTACAATGAGCAAGTTGAATGAAGAAGGTGAACCCCAATCTGCCATTTTCTGGACCACCTTAGTGATGAAGGATCAAAAGGAATTCACCTACAAGACATTTATATAAATTTTTGTTCATCTAGCTATGAGCCTCCTCAGTGGAACTACATAACCCAGAATCAATGAAGAAATTAAATGGATTATGCAGTTGACATACCAAGCAAGAACAAGAGATTGGTACTTGTACCAAAATTACATAGAATTAACGGTATATGGATGTGAGTTTGCCCCTTACAAGCTACCAAAGTTCCTCCCCATGAGGATCTTTTCACTTGAATACATCAGGTAGATGATTAATGCAAATGAAGTACATTTTGTGGTAGCAAAGAATAAATCACAATTTAGGATCAAATCCTAGATTGGTCATTGTATTTACAACAACAGGGAAATAGGTGAGGAGTTAGATAAGAAATTGAAGGAAACGAATTTCACTCACAGTTTCACATGGTCCTATGACCCATGGGGCATCATCTCCAATAAAAGAGTGGAGAACAAATCAACACCCTACATTCACACTCAAAGGCCTGAAATAGAGAAATTTATGAACAAGATTGACTGGATGCCTCACACAATGCAAGAGGCTGCAGAACAAGTAATATCCTCTTTAAGTGCACAGACTCCTAGGTATCAGGAAATATAGAGTAAAAAAGACAGATCAGACAAGGGCAAGGAACATGAAAAGGGAACAACTGGGAAAAGGCCGAGAGAAGATAAGTCACCAGGGATTGATACTTCTATGAAAGAATTCAAATTGAAATTTAGGGAAAGGGATAGGATGCACATGGGATTAGTGAAGGAATCAACGTAGAAAACAATCATTAATCTCAGTGATATTCTTGATTCATCTCCAGCTAGATGTCAATTTCTTCCTACCACTCCAATTTCAGAAAGGAAAAACACTCTCCAAGTCTCCACATCTATCAATGTAACTGGAGAAAAGGAGGAGACCATATTTGACACCTTCAGAGATATAAAGATCAAGAATGAAATATTAGAAGATAATACTTATTCTCAATTCTGGAAAGAAAGTTCTTCTTCTCAAGGCATACTTCTCTCAACTTTTAATTCAGAAAAAAGCAAAATGCATATGGCAATTTTGGAAGCACAAACAACTGAACCTAAAACTCCAGCTGATTACAAATAGATCTCTTTTGAGTTTGATGCCAAGAGCATTCATCCTATTGATAAGATGGAAATGCACAAAAATACAAGTGAAATGATCTCAACTACTCTAACTAGTACCTCTATGAGTTTGTTTAAAATGTAGGTGGCCTTATCAAATACTTAATCTTAGCTAAAGATGGCAAAGATTTCATCTCAATCAAAAGACAATAGAATTAATTCTTTGGAAGACTTAGTAGTGAGAATTGGATATGATCCCTCAGATGTAAAAGTAGAAAAATAGATAATTAAGAAGGATGATATTGATATAGAATCTTTGAAGAAGCAGCTCAAAATGGCTGCAAATCATGATCCCTTGACTAAAGAGATAGAGGAAACAAAGAGTTAGAAGGCCGAAATGATGAAATTAATAATGGAGCAGTCACTCCAAATAAAAAAATGGAAGCATAGATGGAGTAGATGGTACACGAGAAGGGAAAGGTAGAAAAGTCGGCCAACACCAGTATGGAGGCTCTTCCTCTTACAGCTATTCCTACAAACACTCGAGCAACAATTGCTATAGGGATATGAAGCAGGATAGAACAACTAGCCAGGTCCATGGAAAGCATGAATCTTCAGACTGAGGAGATCAAGATACTAGAAACCCAAGTCAATGTTTTGCATGAACCAATCAAAAGAGCTAAAATGCACACTCAATGGAGATGCAGAGGGCACGAACCTTAATAAAAAAGTTGCAAAAATCTGAAAAGGAATCATCCATTGGTAACACTCTAGGAAGGGTGAAAGAGATCATCTTGCATAACATCATCAATGGCATGAATGAAATCTGGCCCAACATCCAAATTATATTTGAACAGAAGGAGTTAGTTGAAAAAGCTAAAGAAGCTATTTCATTTACTTTTCTAGAGCCATGAGACATGCCAACAACATCCAACAAAATCACTAAATTTCTAATTTCAAGGAATAGGTATAAGCTAGAAGAGCTGGGAGTCATAGACATGACATAAACTATTCTACAAGTGAAAAATGTATTGATTAAGAAGAACTTGAATGTACAATTTGAGGAAAAATTCCAGAATTTGGGGCTTACAGTGAACATATTTTTCAACATAATTGAGCCTTAAACATAGAAAGGTATTCCTTCTCTATTTTTCATTAATGAAAAACTCATTACGAGAGAATATTATGTCAAGAGGCTCCAAGGAATAGCCAAGGATGTTGTGAATCTCTCCAACATTAAAGGAAACATATCAGGAAAATCATTGCTAGAAGCTATCAGCAATCCGATCTATATCGAGCATGAATTGAAGCACGTTTTTGCAGTGAAACCCACTTTTGTATGATACACTGAAGCTGATGAAATACCGTAGGTTAATCAAGGTCAAGATTTGAGATGAAGAAGCATGGAGTGACTTGTGTGATTACCAATAGGAACAAGACAAGGAGCATTGAAGGAACAACGCAGAGCTGAGTCAGCAACCAGCCAAGTCAGCAGAGCTACTACAGCAAAATTAATTACTCATAAACAACATCCTGAAAAAAGGGGACCAGATGTCCAAGTTATCTCATCATGGCCACTTCGTGGTTACACTAGTCAAATTTTTCTTTCATTGTAATTAAAAACAAATTTCCAAGTGTACAAGGCAATCATTGTAGGTTTTTGTTCTTCATGCATTGGAAGTATTAGGGGTTGGACCTGAGTTATTTGAACAATATTTAATTTGGAGCACTGTAATTTTTGAGCTGGAGCATCAATAATAAAAGATTGTTTCCAAGATACTTGAGTCGTTTTCAACCTGATGATGTATTCTTGCTGCGTCAAATATATTTCTGTTTAATTCATTATGCATCATTAAATCTTATTGTAAAGAAGAAATTATAGATTATGATATGTTGTTGGAGACCCTTATTTCTATCTGTGGTTACAATCTAAATGTTTTCTTCGGATGTATGGTTAGGAAATACTTAATTTCTTTTTAATCATTATTGTTTTCTCTGTCTTGTCATATGATTCATTCTGATTTTAGATCTAGTAAATATAGTTAGCTTACCTTGCAAATGCTCTAGAAAAGTTGATGTTACTACCCAGCCTTTGACTCCATAGCCCAATCGAAAAGATTTAAATCTAACTTGCCCCAACCAAACAAACAATCAATCAAGCAATAAAGTAATAAAACCCTTTCACCATTATAGCTAGCCTAATACATTAAAACACTGGAAATAAAGATAAATCTTGAAATATAAAGAGAGAGCCCTCTCTGAGTCTAGGAGGGTTAGATCCTAGAATCCTAAGTGGTTTGATGTATCCTTTTTTTTTTATTTCGTCCTGCCAATCTTAAAAATCATAGAGCAATAACAGAGTGCGAAGAACTTTCCATTAGGGCATGCAAGCTCTAAGGTACTGGAAGGGGGTCTCTTTGTCAACTTCCCGGATAATGAGCTGCAAGTCGACAGGAAGTGACTGTGTTGAAGGAGGGCCATGATGTATCCCACATCATCGATAGGAGACAAGGGATGCAATGATTATGTATGATACAAGGAAACAAGAATGAGTGTAGACTGTAGAAGGATTAACTCTTGAACATATCAGCGACACGACTCCAGAGTTTAGCAGCTTTGGGATCCATAGGATCAAAGGTCATGATGACTAGGCAAAGATCAAATGGAAAGGCAAAAATGGCAGCCCAAACCCAGTAAGGTCAATGATGATGTGGAGGCATCCCAACGCAACACGAAGCAGAAGGGTGTCATGTTCAAGAGTGACTAGCTGCGGACTCAACTGGTAAAAATTTCCCATTTTCCCAAACCATTTTTGGCAGGGACCCAAATTATTTTTGATCAAAATCTTGAAGGGGATAGCACGTGCTTTCACTGTAAGTCCATCCTTCGGATGAATCTGACCTAGTAAGATTAATGAGCCCTAGGAAGGAGAAGCTCATGTTTGTCATGGTGACGAATTCGATGTCGTTTAATCTTTTAAGGAGTCCAACAAAGGTGTAAATTGGTATCTTTTTAGTATTTAGAGAGTTTGAAGAATACATGGAAAATAAAACTCCAAAATGTCCCTTTTCATACAGTTGTGTCTCTCAAGCCCAAAAAAGTAGAAAATAATACTTGAGAGAACCGCTTGACCATGTCAGCCAAGGAGTACCTTTTTCGTAAATAGTTTATCCCAGCCCTAAAAATGGGTAAACAGATACTGGGTAAACGACGTTTCATAGCCTTTAAAGAGTTCAAAATGACAAGAGCCCAACAATATTTTCGTGTTTTAAGGGTCGAAAAAGAGTTGAAAGCATACTCCCCATTTTTATTCTCTTTAACGAGTCAAAAGGGGAAAAATACTCGGTGATATTTTCATTTGAGTTTTTTAAGAGTCGACAAAAGAGCTTAAACATGACTCCAGTCACCATCATTAACAATCACATAACTTGTTGCCGCGCAAGAAGTGAATGCATTATTCGATTTCTAAGGTAAAAATAGGCGAAAAATGCTTATAAAACCCTAAAACACCATGAAAAAGTTATAGAAGGGGAAAAAATAAATCACTTTTTACAATTTACCTCTTTTACCTCTTTTGGAGCAATTTTTACCCATTTGTGCCCTAGATCTTTAGGAGTGGATTGTGGCAGATTTAGGAGACTGATCGACGAACCGTTAGTTGCAGGTAAGAGCTGAGACCCTAAGCTTTGTTTTCATATTTGTTTTTCTTGTTTTTAACCATTTTTCAGATCCTTTGAGGAGATTTTGGCAAACAATTTTCGCCCTCGGTCGGTGCAAGATCCAGGCTCGGGATCGCACCGATATATGGTTACTATCATGGGCACCTATGCTGTCAGCGTTTTTGTTTTTAAAATAGTCACGCTAATGCAAAGTGTATAAAAATTTTGCTTTTTTCTTAATTTCTTTGCTTTAAATCCACAATTTCTTGGTCAAATAATGATGTTGACTTGAATCTATGGTGTTTATAGGAAAATTACAGTGAAAAGATGGTTGATTGGAAAGAATGTGAGCATGAGGTATTTGATTCATTGGCATTGAAATATCAAAATTGTTTGGATGCTCTAAGGAACTATGACCTCCTCAAATTCTTCCTTACACCGGGTCTTTGGGATCAACCTGAGCTGTTATAATACTTTATCAGTCTTTGGGATGTTGGACAAGAAGTCTTTGTGATCTGGGACCAGGAGCTAGAGCTAGAGACTTAAGACATCTACTTCATCACCAGACTATCTTGAAGAGGGGAACCAGTCAATGTGTATAGGGTCAGGCCCATTGGGAAAAGTGTGAACATGTTGCTTGCAAAACATTGTCTAGAAGCATTGAAATCAAAAAGTGGCAAGGTTGATATCATGAGTGTTAACGACCTTGTATTGAAAGTGCTGCTCTTGACCATAAACAAGTTTGTGGGGGCTCAGGCATTACATGAAACCAACAATTCCAAATTCCAGTATGCCATAGACTGCACGACGCCCAATGTCTTCAACTGAGTGGAAGCCACGAAAGTGAATATGAAACACCAACTATCCAAATGCAAGGTAGGGAACCTGAAATCATTTGGATATGGTTCCGTTCTGATGACTTTCTTTTTGGAATGGTTCCCCCTATTTCACTATCAGCTGGCAGAGGTAAACCCCCCATTGCCACTAGATTCACGAATCATTCGATGGAGTGAATTGATGCCTAGAATCGGCGGGGTTCAACATATGTCATACAATCCCGCCTTCTTTGCGTGGCTGAGGTTTCAACTAGTTTTGGCAGAGGATTGGCCATTTCGCAGTGATCCTGACATGCCGCTCCCAGAAGGGGAGGATTTTGATGATGGAGATAAGAAAACAATTTTGATTTTTGATTTTTTATTGTTTTTGAAATATATGCATTCGTGACACTTCAGTTTTTTAATTGCAGATGTAGGACCAGAGCGAACAACCAGGATGTCCCTTATCGCTAGATGCTTTGCTTGACAGTTTGAGATCGCTCTTTATTAGGAAGGAGTTGATAATGAGGAGGAGATCGCGCGAAATCTAGATAACCTAACCAGAGGCACCCCAAAGTATGCTTGAATGGTAGACATCCCATGTGAATATTAGTGGCACACAGTGGGAGTGTCAGATCAGATTTGTCAATTACTGACTCGAGCATTACGAGCAGTGGTGCTATCATGAGCACCATTCTGAGTAGTCCATAGTTTTAGCATTTACATTTTTGAGGCCAACGAGCCACGGATGTATTGAACACATATATTATTTTTTGTGTTTTGATGTATGACACTCAAACATTATCGACATATGTATATGTATATGTATATGTATATGTATATGTACATGTATATGTACATATCCATACACATACACATACACATACACATACACATACACATACACATACACACACACACACAAACGCACCCACACACACACACACACACACACACACACACACACACACACACACACACACATGCATTCTATATTCCCTATTTACTATGATACAATGTTTTGTTTTTCACATGTTGCGTAAATGTTTGTCTAACACATAATTAGCTAATGCATCTGTTAATGTATTCATATGTCTAGGAATGTGATGATATGTGATATAAGCAAAATTTATTTTTAATAGATGAATATGCAAATACAGTATCAATAAGTGAGGGTTTTTGACGAAATATTGCCCATTGAGCTGAAGAACAAGAAGTTGTGAATCAAGGTTAACAACCATTTCCTGAATGTCAAAAGCAATGGCTTATCACAAGAGTTCAATCACTGTGCTATATTCAAAAATTTTATTAGTTGTTTGACCCAAAAAAATACCTTGAATATCAATCAACTCACCATTAGGAGCGTAGATAGCCCATTGTGCAGAAGATAGATTCTAGGTACTACTAAAAGCACAATCAGTGAAACCGACGTAAGGAGTCACAAACATCAGCAAAGCAGGTGAAGACATAATAAGTAGGAAAGTTGCTTGAAAAACACACCAAACCAAACTTGCACAAAAATGAATAACACACTTATGTACAAAAGTAACCATGTGAGATGACTCAGGCACAATAATTTTTAAGATACAACCCGTTGTGTGGCTTGTCCAAGGTGTTTCCCTCATAATCAATCAGCTCATAGCCCCCTTTTTGTAACATGCATTGGAAAATGTAGGGCCCATGCCACATGGGTTCGAATTTACCTACCCCCATGTTATCATTAGCTTGGTCATATAGCAGGACGAAATCGCCCTCAGAAAAAGCACGAGGAGAAACTGACTGATCAAAATGGGACTTAACCCACTTTTTCTGTGCTTTAATCACTAAAATAGGGAGATGATGGGTTTCATCTAGTCATTCTAAATACAAGAGGCACTCTTCTTGAGGTGAGGTTTCATGGAGTAGTTCGACAACCAATTTGAGTGAGGGAATTTCAGACTCAATCAGTAAAGTCTCTTCCTGACTATAGATGAGCTGGAAAGGTGTGAATCTAGTTGCATCTTTAGTCAAGGTTTGGTAAGCCCACAAAGCTGAAAAAGCATGAGATGCCAATTGGATTTGTGCATCCCAATGGTGTGCTGGAGCATAGTGACTAACACTTTGTTTACAACTTCAACTTGGCCGTTTTCTTGAGGGTAATACAGAGTTGAGCAGTCGTGATGAAAGCCCAATGTGGAAGTTAGCTCAACCATTATGTAATTGTGAAAATGGGAGCCATGGTCAGTGAAAATGGCTTGAGGCACTCCAGAACTGGAAATAACATGATTGAAAATAAATTGCACCGTCGTTTTACTGTCAGCTGAATATGTAGGCATCGATTCAGCCCATTTGGCGAAGTAATCTACGACAATGATAATATAACCATGCCCCCCTTGATCAAATGAGGGTTACAGGTCATAAAATCAATGCCCCATTTGGCAAAGGTACCAACAGTAATAACAGGGTGAGGGATTGCAGGTAGGGCATGCATTTTTCACTGATAAATCTGGCACTCATGGCATTTGTGAACAACAAGGATGCAATCCTTGAAGATGGAGGGCTAGAAGTAACCAACACAAAGGATCTTTTAAGTAGTGGCATAGCCAGAGAAATGCCAACCAAATGTGCTAGAATGACAGTCATTCAAGGCTCTTTTAGCCTCATCAAGAGTTAAACATCGACAAATAATTGAATTAACACCAATGCGGTATAAACTATCCCCAATGATGCGATAATGTTAGGATTGATGCCAAATGTGTTGAAAATCATCCTTGGTCAACACAAACCAGAAGGTATAAGTTTGGAGATACACGATGATATAAGTGTACCAAGGATTGAGAGTGCTAATCAGAAAAAGAGTCTCGTTGGGGAGATGCTCATCAGCACCAATAAGAAGAGAAGCAGAGTGAAGAGAGAAAATCAACTCAGTAAATACAAGTGATTTCTTGGATTTGGTAGTAGTAAATCCACTTAGAATACTTTCCCCCAAGTAACTGATGAGTCAACATGTAAGTCATGGGGTTACACTTAGAAATCAGAGTTGTAGTGTGGAGGAGAATATGATGCTAAAAGCACTGAACAACCTCAACAACAACCAAAGCCAACTTCTCAACATGAGCATAATGGGTCTTAGTATCGAGGAGATTGCAACTGAGGTAATAAATGACATGTTCATGACCTTCATCGTCATCTTGCACCAACACCATGCCAATAGAGCCAGAAGCTACAACTAGATAAAGGAAAGAATTGCGATGAGAGTTTGGAGGATGCAATAGAGGAGCATTAATGAGGACAACCGTCAAGTCATCAAAGGACTTTTGGGCAGCCGCATGCCAAATGAATGGAGTTCCTTTCTTAAGAAATCGGGTGAACTTTGAAGCTAGCTCATCATAATTAGGCACAAAGAAACGAAGGAAGTTTGCTTTCCCTTGCAGACTTTGTAATTGATGCAATGAAGAGGGAGCAGGTAGATTAACAATAGCCTCGGCTTTGAGAGGATCAAGACAAATCCCATCTTTCAAAACAATAAAACCAAGGAGTATTATGGATTCAACGTAGAAGACACACTTATGCAGATTCAACTGAATGTTATAGTGTCTACAATGAATAAATATTTGTCGAAGACGATCGGGATGGTCATGGTGCTTACGTGAATGAGTAGGAAGATCAACCAAATAAGGCTGAATGATGTTTTTAATGTCATGGAAAGCATAGGACATCACTCTTCGAAAAGTAGCCCCAACATTCTTAAGGCCAAAAGGGGGCTTTTCATATGCAAAAGTCTCCCATGGAAAGATAAACACGGTCTTATCTTGATCAGCTAGTGCAATGTTTTTCTAGTTATAACCAGAAAAACTATCCATAAAGTAGAAAATCTCACTCCCAACACATTCATCGATGATCTGGTGTATAAAAGAAGTGGGGTAATTATCCTTTTGGCATGCATGATTAAGGTCACGGTAATCAACACAGGCTCGAATGGTGCCCCGCTTCTTAGTTACCGGTATGATATTTGACACCCAATCCATCAGAGGGATAGGATAAATAAATCCAGCTTTAAGAAGTTTTTCAACTTCCCCTTTAATGGCAGCCTTTTCTAGGGTGCACTAGATGAAGTCGTTGTTGAATGGGCTTTGCGTTAGGATAAGTCAGAATCTTGTGCACGAATAACTTGGGTCAATGCCAAGAATTTCTTCGTACGACCACGAAAAAATGTCTTGAAACTCTTGAAAAAGATGTGTATAGAGCTTGATCTCATCAGGAAAACAAGTCACCTAAATATGAATTCTTTCAACGATACTCGATTTATCATAAAAGTCAATGGACATCATTTGGGTAATATTACCTATGTTTCCTTCCAACCAAAATTCATAGGTCATAATAGGCATTTGAAGTGGTTGGGTTGGGAAATGAGAAGAGAAATTCTCAAGATAGGTAGACATGATCACCAGGCCAGGCAAGAACGAGGAACGATGATGAGTATCATTCCATGATGCTTCCTCCAAAGACATAATTTCCAAGATACTTTCATCAGAAGGAAAAGTATTGAAGAACCAAGCCAGGGGATTGGGAATACATGAGAAGAGATGTACTCGAAATAGTATGATCAGTAGGTACTGAAGCTGAAGCTGAAACAATCTCCACATAATTGATCTAGTCAGGGCTTAACAACATGGCATCACCCCACATATCAACAAGATCAGGAGAGGGAATGACCCAAGGATCAGACTTAACCAATATCATGTTGACTGAGGAAACATGCAGAGGTGGGAGAGGAAAAATACCCATTAAGGCGGGATCTTGAAAAATTCCAGCCCCCACACTCTCATAAGGAGCACTGGTATGCTTCACGTAAGGAACTTTGCAATCCGAGGAAGAAGAGGCAAAGAAAGACAATTGGTTGACCATGACGATCTTCCCTTGATGGGGAAAATGGAGCATGCAAAATAGAGAAGATGCCACGACATGCATAGCATGGGTCCAACTCCATGATTCAGAGTAGAAGATTATAGTTAATATTTTCTTCCACAATTCCACTTCGACATGTAATGTATTGCCTTCCAAGGTAATGACAAGATTAGGAAGGACATTGAATGGTCGAGAATCATGCCCATCAAAGGCTTTCAAAGTGTTAGGTGTTTGGTTCAAGGTAGGAGAACCAATTGCATTCAACCAAGAGACAGACATGATGCAGGTGCAATCACCTTCATCAATGATGGTCCTATGAATTGTCTTCTCATTAATGATCACCTGAATGAGAAAGGAAATCTGATGAGGTAAGTGTGGAACATGGTTTTCCGAATCAAAACAAATGATATTAGAATCAGATGGATCAATACCTCCAATATTTGACAACAACACTTTCCGCTAAGAAGGACATCTTTAAAGGACCTCGAGAGCAGATATAGCTGATGGCACTTGAGCTAAATCTTGAACAATGTTATAATGCTGAGAGGCTCGAACGTTTGGATTATATGAGGAATTTCGCAGCACATCCCGAGAGGGTGGTTGAATAGTAGAATTAGGATTAGGTTTCTCTATATGGAGAGGACTAGAGGTAGACGGGATAGAGGAGGAAGGAGCACCTTCTTTTTCTTTCCCTACCGTCGAAGTAGGTGTTTGATAATATTTCGATCTATTAGCCACATTTACAGGTGTACTGATCATAAAAACTTGGGAACTTGAGGAACTGGAAGACTAAGGTTGGTATACCATTTGGGTCTATTGGGACGGAAAGGGCTCTTTCAAGACAGCTGGGGTCCCTTTGAGCAAGTGACGAACTTCAGACCGCCGGGGAAAATATTTAGTATAGTGATCCTCCTCACTGATGAGGCATGAGTACTTGGGCTTCCTTTAAGAAGCATCACCAATAGATGACTTAGGAGGGATCTATTTTGGGGCATTAGCTTTGTCCTTTCCTTTTCCCTTCTTTTTACCTTTTGAGGATTTGTCCATTGCGGTAGACTAGACAGTGTGAAGCTCAGAGGTTTTACCAGGACCAGGAGAATTTCAAGAGGGATCATTGGAATCAGTGTTTGAGATTGAAATATACTTGGAAGAAGATTTTGTGGGGGTCTGAGACACGAAAACAATCACTCCATCAATTGGTGGGGTAGCCTTGATACTATCCAACCATAGGTTACTGATAAGAAACATACAGGTTAAAAGGCTGTTGAGCGTGTCGGCCTTGGACATATAAATTATGCACCTGCTGCCCTTAGACATAAGGATTCTAAACTTGTTTCCCTTGGACATAAGGATTTTGAGCTTGTTACTGCAGGACTTGACCTTGACCTTGCAATGGTTGACCTTGTTGATATGAATACAAGGGTTGCTGTTGCCCGGGGTGACCTTGTCGCTACAAGGGATGTCCTTGCTACTATAAAGGTTGTCCCTACAGTTACAGAGGTTGACCTTTGTGAGGAAATCGGTTGGGAGGACTAGTGAACAAAATGCATTTGCAGCTGCAAAGTTTTCTGCGACTGTTGCAAGGGTTGCCACTACGGTTGTTGTAGTTGTCCTTACTATTGCACTACCATCCCTTGCTACTACAAGGATGACCCTTACTGCTGTGAAGGTTTCCCTTGCTGCGACAAGGGTTGCCCTTGCTGCTCCAAGGGTACCTAGACAATTCCTGGGGTGACACCTTAAGGATACTGAAAGTTCCCGAATTGGATCTGGCCATATCCACCAGGCATAATGGATGGACCAAGTTGAACATAGGGTCTAGCTTGAGGGATGTAAGGCAGAATTACCATCGCCTATGAACCATATGGAACATAAGGAGGCTGGAATGGAACCTGAGCCACATATGGCTGCTCGTATTGGACGTTACTTGACCCAGATAGACTAGCAGGGTTTGATTGCTGGTATTGGACATTACTCAATCTAGAAGGACGAACATGGTTCAAAATAACACTATAAGAGGGTTGATTCATTCTAACCATGTGAATTTGTGAGCCACTCACATTGGTTGCGCTAGACATCATGGAGATATTTGGATCTTGCCCCCCAAGCGGTGGTACATCTTGTTCACTTATTAGATGGGTCAAAGAAATTACAGAGATTTGACTCGAGACTGTCAGTTGAAACAACAAAATGAGTGGAGTCAGAATGGTGGGTTGCACTAGAATTGAAGTGACTGTAGTATGCACAATCAGTTGAGAGGTCGGGTTCTAAATGGATGGACCTGAGGTAGGCATATTGCTAGACAACCAGATAGGGTTATGATATAACAACGAGGCACTAGGAGTGCACGACACCAACTGAGCTAGAGAGGTATAACCATGTGGCAATGAAGGCCCACTATACTGAGGGTAAATGATGATCAAAATTCTTCCCATGTAGGGGAAACCTTCAGGAGGGAAGGGATATCCTTGTTCATCAACTATGTGAGGAGTGTGTGTAGCAGAAACCTTCGAGTGACCCAGAGAGGAGACTAGGATCCCGCCTTATGATTCCATGGGTGGAAACAAATGGCAATAGACAACTGAAGATGTCCGAGGGGATAATTCCAAAGGAATAACTCGTTGATCATACAGACCGTACAAATGTTGCAATGATATCACAACAGAATCGAACAAAGGATTCTGAGGGTACACAACCAATCCTTGCTAACCTTTAGGAGTCGTCGGACTCTTGGGGGTCTAGATGGGATTATCTAGAGATTCCAGGCCAGATACGTAAGGTGGCCTAGTATCTGATGGGGGAGGATGAGATGAAAAAGGTTGAATACTTAGAACAATTCCAAGTTCAACACCTTGATCCTTGAGTGATTGCGAGAGTTCAAGAAGAGGCTCCTCAGATGATGTTTCAGATGGAGGAGTGGAAGAGGAACTAGGAAAACCTGATAGTTCTACCATAATGAATTTGTCTCAAACAATAAGAGAAAAGAGATTAATTTTAGGGCTTCTTCAAAATATATTAAAGGTATACTCACGATGTGGTCTAGAATAAGACTATCAAGAATGTGATGTGATTGTGGGAATTTTTTTTTAAGACACTGAAATAGACTGATGCCTTTTCATGTTTTACGAGTCGAGAAAAAGGCAACAATGACTCTAGTCACTTTTGATTTGAATGAGCTCGAAAGGAAAAGTGCTCGATGATATTTTAAATTTAAGGAGTCAAAAATACCAAAACGAATGCTTAGGACAATCTAGGCAGAAGGATTACCAGGTAACCGTGAACTGCAGAATACCTCCTAACGAACTGAGAAGTACGTGCAGGCAATCTCCCTGAATGCTATGTTTGGTGTATCACGTTTACAAGGCTGCAGACTCAACTTCCTACGGATAAAGGATTTCAAACCTAGTGGGGTCTCCCTTTATATACGTGATGGTACAGGTAGCACAAGTCCGTACTAGCATTGTCTAGTGGCAAAGCGAACAACAACTGCTAGGTTTAAAGACACTGAAACATGTCTGCAGCCTAGATCTCTAAAATTTGAGTGTTAAGTCTCAAATGCGCCTTAGGTTAATTTAATACATTTTAAAGTTTATCTTGAAATTATGCCTTAGTTTTCTGGCCCTATCGATGTGACTCGAAAAACTCCTATATGTATCTATATGAGACAAAACCATTTAAATTCGATGAATGTTTACACTAATTAAGAGTAGAGAAAAAAAACCAATGCAACAAACAGGCAATTGAAAGCAAGATGCCTCTTCGCTACTTCGCTTTTCGAAAAAAAATAACGAAAAATTCTTTCCTTTTCCTATTGTTCCTACCAAATGCACTTTAGGCAGTCCTCTCAACAATAAAAGAAGTTCATTTGTTTTTAGATGCATATGATGATGCAGTTCTAGATTTCAATAATGCTACTTAATGCAACATATTGATTCAACAAACTAGAATGATGTATTTTTCAATGGAATGATAAAATGAATCTTTCAAATAGACACTTCAATGAAAATTTTTCAAGCAACAAACATTAATCATATACCAAACAAGATAAGAATAACTCCTCTCAAAGACTCAATCGAAACAAAACAAGCACTGTTATCTATGCTAAAAAAGAGACGTTCAGTCAAAGGAAGAGCAAATGAAACTTTTACGTGTTTAATTGAAACAAAGCAATACAAGGACTAGAATATGAAATGCATAGGCCAAATAAACAACAACTTGACTTGATGAGCAGACAAACAGCTGAATGGATGATGACCTAGATGCCCTAGGGACATAAACCATCCAAAAGCTCAAAAAATCAAGTAAGGAAAACTCAAACCAATCAAGCTAACAAAGCTTTCTCGCATGGGAGAATACAAGAAAACAAGCCAAGAGACAAAGCTTATGAGGGTAGGACACACTGGCAATGATTCATGAGAAGCCTTGATCTCAACCTACAGGAATCAACACAAGTGCTTAAATGACAACAAGTGCCATAAGGGGGTACAACGCGACTGTTTAAGAGTAAATCGATGCGACTGTCAAAAAATAAATAACGTTGGTAGAGGATTTCAAGGAAAAAATAAAATTTTTAAGAAAGAAAAACCAGACCTTTCACTCTAAATTCAAGACTCTAGGCAGCAGACAATGTAAAGAATAGAAAACAAAAAAGAAAGAGTGATATGACAAAAGTCAACCCAAATCGTGAAATGCAAACAATCCAAAGAGAGGGATGGCTCACCAACAGAGTCGCCAATTTGTGGAGTAGGTCAATCTCCTTTGCGGACAGAGGTGATCCCTCTAGCTTGAGAGTGGGTCTAGCCACAAACAAAACAATGTAATTTAAAATTTCTTAGACTAGAATCAAATAAGAGGACCCACCTCTTAGAACTCTAATATGCTTAATGGTGATCTCACTCCTTTGCTCTAGCTTCCTTTCATTCTTTCCATTCAAATACCTGAAACAAACAAACAAGAGACAACAACAAACATGATGTCATACAATCACATTCTATCTACTTAAAAAGTCAAGGAATCTTAAGCGATCAAATGTAATATGACACTCAATGTAGGAAATAAACCATTAGTTGTATTAATAAAACTCAAAGAGAAATACAACTCGAGCCTTGATGTTGCAGGTTACCTTTGGCATGTCCGGGTTCCAGCACCACTAGAAGCATCTCATGATTCACCGCCAACACAATGGAATTTCATGAAGTACTCTTTCCTTATGCCCCAAACCAAACACAACAAGCTTATTCTCCCTTCACACACAAACTAGAAGGTTAACGATCTTAATATGGCTCTCAAGATTTGCGGATTATTTTAGCCCCTTCATTAGCTAGCTGAGGGTGTAAAATGGGGAGTTTATATAGCTTTGATGTAGGGGAAATGGATCCTCTTATGGTGAGAGAGGACTTATACCTCATGGTTTGCTCCATCTTAATAGGGGAAAGGAGCCCAAATAGACTCTCTTGACTCTATCTTTCTCAACCATTTACCAGACTTTTGTTCATGAAGCTTCTAGAAATGGAAGCTTCAACTCCATTTTTAAAAACTTGTCAAAACTGGGTTGACACGAGTGATGAAAGGCTCATTTGTGCCATTCAATGCAAGTCTTGGTTTTAGACTCTTCAAATTAGTGCAGGGGAAGAACTGAGCACTGGCGACGGTCTTGAAAACGGAGCTTGAAGGAAGATTCTTGGGAAATGGTGAGAGAGGGAAATGTTCTACAAATGAAGAGAGATGTAGGGACATGTTCTTCATGACAGGTAAACATATTAGGTTCACTATAAAGTTCCTCCAGGATCGAGGAATGAGGAGTACAGGGATAATGAAAAAATGTTGTGTAACACTAGTGCTTTTGTGAATCTGGTCAATTCAGATTTTATAACGAGACAAAGGGATACTGCGCCCAACAAGTTTCTGAATGCAACAAGAAATCTATAAAATAACAAGGGTTATATTCAAAAGGATAGGGGACTACATTATATCATAAGAATTCATTTGTACCATCCATACTAATTTTGGAAGGAGCTTTAATTGTGCAAAAACTATAAGGACACATATTGTATATATAGTTGTTACCATTCTATAAGACCTCACAACTATTGTTACAATGTACCTTGGTCTTGCAACAAAGGAAATGGAAAAGTAAAAAAACTAGTGCATGGTCTCTACCTACTATTGAGACACTTGGATGTACAATAGTTGTCACAATGACTGGTGATGTGGGTATATGATGCACCTGCTCCCAAAAATGCGAATCTAGAAATGCCAAATATTCTAGTACTTGTTAAAACTACCTTGGATGAATTTAGTGTTAGACAAGATTACCTGCAAGTTCATTGGTTTAAGACTTGCAAAACTCCAAAGGATTCTTAGGTGATATTTGTACTTGGTGCTCAGTGAATTTTCAAATAAGCCTAAGGATAAAGACAAGGAAGATTTTGGGCAAGGCCAAATCAAATGTAAGCTGATGATAGAGTAGTTTGAAACCATTCAGCACATCAAATGATAAATTGCTTCCTATATTTATAAACCCTAGTTTCGGGCAAGTTAAAACTTACTCCAGGATAGATTTTGGTGCTGTAGGTGACAATTTTTTAAGAATATTGGTTAAAAGTATGGACACAATGCATCATTATGCACCAATAACATTATTTAAAATCAAGCCTTTCAGAGGGTCAATTCAAAGATTTGAGGATCAATTATAGAATTGAGGAATGATGGCATATGAGGTGGTAGGTAAAAATTATCAAGTTTATTTCCTCTAGTTAGTATTACTTGAGAGATTTAAGCAAGAAGATCCAGATTTGAGGGTAGAAAACTAGTGTACAGATCCATATATCCTGACAGAAAATCATCAATTTGATCTAGATTTTAAAACATAAAAATATAAACCAAGGATAGAAAAAAAATTAGAGGAAGTGGTTGACTATTTATCAAGTTATATATAACAAAGTATCCATTCAAAAAGAATAAAGTAAAATATCTTGCAAAATATTCTGTCAACAAGTTTGCAATATCCAATAGTATACAGGTCATCTTAACTGGATTTTTTTCCTAAACTTGAAGATAATTAGCAAGGAAATATTTGGATCTTCTTCAATATTCTTAGTCCTTAGTTAAGTATCAGTTATATATGTGTAAGAGTATCATCAATCAAAAGGATCGAATCCAATATATTAAGGAAATTCAGAAAAAGATGGTATTGGATGATAAACCAAATCTAGGTCCGAGATTTAAAGGCAACTAAATATGTGGACATAGTTGGAAGTTGGAATACAAGTGGTAGGGCATCTAAGCTAATAAAGATCCAATATTTCTAGGAGTAATATCAACAATCAAAAGGGGTTGGTGGAAATCAAAGATGCATTTCCCAAATTTAGAGAGTTTGGTCTAAGATTTTATTTGAAATTTCCAAGTAAATAATTAATCAGGACATCTCAACAATCGAGACATTTTGCAACGATTCTCCATATTCCCTGTAATTAATTAGAGATTATTATATTTTTAGTTTTTCATTCCTAAAGGTTTGTAATAGTTAGTAGATTATTTTTTCTATAAATATTGTAATTATTGATGTAAGAAGGGTTGGCTTTTGAGCCCAAAAAGACCCTCATATTTTTGTAACAACTTGTCGATTTTAGAGTTTAAAATTGAGGGATTTTGGCTTCAATTTAATGACAATTTTTTTTTACTATTTGAGTACTTACCTGGGTTCAAAATATTTTTCTGCATACATATAATCTTGTATCAACCTCTCTGACATCCCACTGCAATTTGTTTTCTTTGCCGAGTAGATAAATGTGACAATGTATCACTGTTGATCCCTCTTTCCTTCTGGATACAAACCTTTGGATTTCCTCATGATACTCCTGAGACTGGAATCCATTTGATGCGAATTTGGATCCTTAAACTCTCTTAAAGCTACCCGAACTCTATAAAAACTCATACCGAAGTTTAAAGTCTTGTGGACATTGAAGCCTATCAGAAATAACCTTCTAACAATGACAATTGCAACCAACACGGAGCAACGAGGACCTTCGGTCAAAGTATGCTGACCGAGGCCCATGGAGACCGCGCAGTGGTGCAAACTAGCAATTGGGAAATCCAGATTAGGAAACAGAGGCTGTTACTGGGCAAAACCCCTCAAGAAGGAAAAGCCCTGAGTGCATAGTCACAAGGAAAACCTAAAAACCACGAGAAAAGCACTGAAACGATAGGTGGGTCCCACACTCCAAAACCAGTGGAATATTGGAGGTGTTTCGGGCAGTAAGCGGGTTTGTCAGAGGACCCAGCGATTCCATACAATGAATGACGTGTGTCCGGCGGATGAGAGAGAAAATCACTCTCATCGCGGGATAACGTCTGAGCAAGTTATCAGCATGATAAGAGAGACGACTGTAGGATCTGGAGGCCCCAGATCTAATGGCAGAGATTGCGCCCGATGGGAAACCAGATTTGATGGGAGAAATAAGCTACAAAGTATAAAGGTTTGAAGTCCGACGTGGATGATGAGTTGGCAGAGATTCATGTTTCACAAGCATTCTTGGAGTCAATAGAAATAACGGTCATTTCAAATGATAGAGTGTTTTTGGTGAGCTTGACACTTATCCATTACAGAACAGGTGGCAATGTCCCTGTGAGGTGTGATGCAGTGACTGTAACTGCCGAAAGAAGGGATTGCGACGAACAGAGGCAGGTGATCCTAAGAGCTGGGAGAGGAAGTGAATAGTCATGAGATGGATTGGTGTTAAGCCACAAAGAAACGAAGAGAAAAAAAGGGGAGCATCCTAGGAAGCAGTAAGTAGACCTGGAAGCAGGGAAGCTAGAGCAAGAGCTCAGTATAATAGGCAGAAAAAGAGCGAACAACAAGAGGACGCTAAATGTGCAGAAAGTCTTTGGAGTCACTTGGAGGTCGAGTGAAAACCTAAAGAGATCAATTGATAGCAACATATTGTTGTTGGAGTTGCTTGGAGGTCGAGCAACTCACAGAGGCATTCAAAGGCTGGGAGAAAGAGCTTAAAAAAGCCAGAGTAGAGAGTTACGAGCCATAGCCAGAGCCAAGAGCTAGAGTGAGCGCCAGAAGCAAGAGCTAAGAGCTAGAACTAGAGCTTGAGCCACAAAGCCAGAGCTTGATCCACAGAGCCAGAGCTAGATTTAGAGCCATAGCCAGAGCAAGAGCCAGAGCCAGAGCCAGAGCCAAAGCTAAGAGCCAGAACTAGAAAGCTGAAGAGCTCCAAGAGCCAAGGGATAAGATGGTGTTCTGAACCCAGTGTTCCTGTATAAAACATTGGAGTTAAGTGTATCACTTGTAAAATAATTGAAGTTATAATCCCAGAGAGCCTAATCGAATTGATTAGAGCTCAAGGAGACGTAGCCCAAGATATTAGGGTGAACTCCATATTATACTGTTGTCTTATGCATTTGTTTTTACTGTTGCTTTAACTACTGTTGTATGCATTTATATATCAGTTTAAGTACCTTCCCATATGTTAGCGCTCAAATCTGCCTCAGGCTGGGGAAGGCAAAACTCAAGGCAACATCAAACCAAGCTCAGCCTCGTAGATAGCCCTATGAGGACATGAGAGGGATCTCTCCGGGTCTATCTCGGCAAAAGGTTTTCAAAGGGGCTAAGATGACCTATAGTGAATGCGGATTTTAAGCTAGTAAAGAGATATGAAAAGGGGCTTTAATGAATGATGGGGTTTTCTAGGCAGCATGGTATCAAGAACAGCGTGAGCAGAGATTTAATCAAAGGCACAGATTATTCCATAAGGCGAGGTAGGAGCGAAATTTAACAATTAAATTGAGATTAAACGGAATGGAAAGACTGCTGAGAAGTCGACAAGGGCATGTGTGATGAATCCTTATCAAACAGAAGAAAACATTAAATATGAACACTTCCTCAAGATAGAGAAAATAAATTGAATTCTTCCTTTCTCACTTAAAAGTATTCATTTAGAAACGATTATGAAATGAAATGGAAACATTACAAAGACATTTGAAACAAAAGAAAAACATATGCTAAATTTCCACACCACAAGAATCTTACAAATTAGAGCTAGGCCATTTAATTAATCCCTGTCATTCAACAGTACAATGAAATGCTCTGTTCTCCTCCACGCACCTCTAAGAATTCTCCCCTATTTTACAATTGATTTTCAATACATTAAATAAAACTCAGCTAGGAGAAAACAGATCAACCCAAAACAAGGGCGCTGTTTCAACTGAAATGATGAAAATAGGAAAGGTCTGCTCTAAAAAGTAGTAGCGTTACATTTGTTTGTTGATGGCCAATTAAAAGACAAAATCTGGAGCGTAGACCATCTGAAATGCAACTGAGGTCAAAAATAGGCAAATCGACCCTATTTCTCTGCTTATGGTTGGTATTCTGCGTTTAATTTGGGTTTGAATGTCTATTCACTTCCGTTACCGTTGAATAAAAACCAACTCTTAATAAAAATGGTTTAAATTGAAATAACGACACATGTTCGATAGGAGTTTAGCTTCTCCAAGTAATCACATATTATGGCCCTTCCTAACTCAACAACTTTAATTTTACTTCACATTGCGGGGATCGTTGGAAGTTCAACAATCTTTTCAACAATAGACATATCTTGCGGAATAACTGAAGCGACAACTGTATATTTTCTACCCCATCCATCATGATTTGCAATACTAATGAAGAAAATAGGCCCACCATCAATCCAAGCTACCGAACCTCTCTTGATACTTGGACAAGCTTCCTTAGGCACCGCTACAAAATCCGCACCTCGAGTTTCAAGTGTGCCCTGCAACAAGGCATACGGTAGACCAGGTGGACACTGAAAAAGGCAATATCCCATTATATCCCAGTTCTTACCTCATTTTTCTGCTGTGACAAAAGTCTCTGTTTATTTTTGGCCTTTGGTAGGTGTCGATATCTCTAAAAGCGTTTCAGTTCGCTTGAATTCATGGCCAAAAATGATTCCTTTCCAATACCATTAAAGCGCAATGTCCATGTATACGGAAATTACTTTCTTGTCATTTGAAATGGGATCAGATGTTGCACCCTTGTCCATGCAAAATAGATTTGCATGCTTCACAATCAATAATCTAGTAATTGCATTAGTACTCTGCAGCATAATCTACTATCATCACCCCAGCTGATAGAAGCGATTGAAAAATAAATTGAATGGTGGATGGAAAACATAAATTACAGCAGAATACCGAATTTGGCATCGATTACCTCGCACAACTCCTGTAACAATCACCATTGATTTGGAGAGGAACCAGAAATACACACTAATTACAATAATGACTAATAGTGCCAGAAAATATTTGGGTGGAGCATGAATAAAATTCACTGGCCGACTGCACAACAATTTTTTGCTCATATTTTCTTCTCATAATAGTTGATTGCTTCACCTTCTCCACTATAAATGAAATACCATTCCATCTCCTCTCGCTTGTGGATGATTTGCTGCTTTCGCCCCTTTCAAAGTTGAAAGGAACTAAAATGATAGGCTCAGTTTAACTCCATAGTGGCCTGCTGTCCAGCGTGTTTCAGTACTCTCCTGTTTCTCTAACTTCTCGAGTTCTTCATTTGAATGAGATTGCTCAAACTTGTTTTATCAGTTCCCGCCGTCTCTCCTTCTACGAATTTCTTCACACTGAGCGACGACTCTGATATTTTACTGGAGATAGGTAGTTGCACATGCCATGTCATCATTCAGATTGGCGAAAGCAAGCTCTGGTTCAATCACCCAACACTCAGCTAAATGATGTGAAGTGCTCGAATGTTCTGCTCGAAATGTGGGACCAAACGTGTACACATCCGAAAGAGCACATGCATAGATGACTTTTCAAGCCATTTGAAGCGTTTTGACACCAAACTGGATGCAGGAACGAAAAAATTTGGCTCTGTGACTGTGTGCGTAGCGTGTTGGCCCAACGCGTAGCACGCACCATATGCGTAGCGCCCTTGTATTTTTTGCAAAGATAGGGGAGGCTATACACGTAGCGTGACCCCAATGTGTAGCGTGCGCCTTGTATGGGTCACGTGCACCTTCAATACAGTCCAGGGCTATGAAAATTGCATCTTCGACCTTCGATAGCTCAAACTTAACTTCTGCCTTGAGATTTGGTGCAAATGAAATTGTTTACCATATTTTCTATGTGAAGAAAATATCTCATCACATCATATTTTATTTTAATTGTACTCCATGACCCACTCTTATAATGTTTGATTCACTTTATCTTGTGACACACACACCAAGCAGAACCATTTTCCATGTCCTCTATTCCAAACCACTAAAGAGCAACTCCAACAATATTCATAAGAGTAACTCCAAAATAAAGGTGATGGAACTAGGGGAATGGAGACACCAAGTGAAGATGGAGACAATGGTTTCCAAAACATAAGGATGCTTAAAATCAGTGAAGAAAAACCTTTGCAACTCGTATGGTGACTGTTAACTCTTGTCTATCTATTGTAGGGTTGCTGAAACGGGTGAAGATAATACGGAGACAGAGCTGCCTTTGAAGCTAAAACAGGGCTGTCATTTGAAGAGTTGGAAAATTTGAAACATTTTAACAACTTACCTATTTATTACAAAGACACATCTGATGATTTCTTCTTCAAAACAAGGTTTTGAAGAAGAATCAATCTCGCATTGATAACCATCTTGAGATAGAAACTCACTGAACCTTCTTCTAGCCTGTAGGAATCATTTGACAAGTTTGAAGACCAAATAAAAAAAAACCTTGACTCTGAAATGACTCTTTTCTGAACCACAGTAACATCAATGACTGCGAATGACAAGAAATGAACCTTGGAGAATTTGATTATGACAAGGGACTGACAGGATCGTGTCTAACATTGGCTCCAATGGGGATGGTAGCTGCCACTTCTTGGAGGTGCCAAGAAATGTAGATCTTTGGGAGAGCAAACAGTGCCTCCATCCATTGGGCTATGGAGTCATTATTTCAACAGACAACACGACATTTCTGACTCATTTATGGACTAAAACTTGATTGAAATGATTGAAAAACTGACTCGACAAACTTCACACTAAATTGTAATGAAACTAGAATGAAATGCTGCCCTTTAGCTGCTTATTTATTTACAAAATATACTCTATTTGGCTACAAAAACAATAGATCAGGTAATACTATAATGCCAGATTAACCATTCAAGTAAATCTGAGAATGATGCCGCTTGAGAATGCTTCCACCAGGACACAGATGTAATTGCTGGCAGCCCTTCATGCACATAATGAACCTGGTTATGCAATAGACAACTTGATTTGTTAGTCAAACTGAAAAACATTTCCATGTACATTGTAATAGGATCGCGAAAGTCAGACTCCGTTTGCTGCCCCAACTCCGCAATACATACCTCCAGCTGCACACTGTCAATGCAAACATCTGTAGGCAACTCTATTATTTCTTGTTTTGAATGAGGAAGAGTTTCCAAGAACTTGTTGGGATCTCGAAAATCATATGACTGGATCTGCTCATTCAAATACTGAATCTCCTTCTCAAGTTTTTCAACAATTAACTCATAGACACCAGTTTTAGTTTCAAGAGAAAACTTCAGAGATTTCAAACATTGAAGCAAGGCACTGAAAAATTCTTCATTAATTTCAATATCCACTAACCAATCTCTAACTTCTTTTACAACTTCACAAAGTGCAGGGTTTTCCACATACCCTATCATTGCATAAATGGATCAGCGAGCACTGGAATGTTTGGATCAAGTTGGAGTCACCAAGTGAATGTTTCAGCCTTCATATGTGTCTGACTGCTGTCCACCATCAACATCAGATATGCAACTTGATTTGATGTACTAGGACAAGACAATCAACAAGTTGAATGTCACATTAACAGCAAACCATCTTCCCTAGTATGGTCGCCACTATGTTAGTGCTCAAATCTGCCTCAGGCTGAGGAAGGCAAAACTCAAGGCAACATCAAACCAAGCTCAGCCTCGTAGCTAGCCCTACGAGGATAGGAGAGGGCTCTCTCCGCGTCTATCTCAGCAAAAGGTTTTCAAAGGGGCTGAGATGACCTATAGTGAATGCAGATTTTAGGCTAGTAAAGAGATATTAAAAGGGCTTTTAATGAATGATGGGGTTTTCTGGGCAGCATGGTATCAAGAACAACGTGAGCAGAGATTTAATCAAAGGCACAGATTATTCCATAAGGCGAGGCAGGAGAGAAATTTAACAATTAAATTGAGATTAAACGGAATGGCAAGACTGCTGAGAAGTCGACAAGGGCATGTGTGATGAATCCTTATCAAACAGAAGAAAAAATTAAATATGAACACTTCCTCAAGATAGAGCAAATAAATTGAATTCTGCCTTTCTCACTTAAAAGTATTCATTTAGAAATGATTATGAAATGAAATGGAAACATTACAAAGACATATGAAATAGAAGAAAAACATATGCTAAGTTTCCACAGCACAAGAATCTTACAAATCAGAGCTGGGCCATTTAATTAATCCCTGTCATTCAACTGTACAATGAAATGCTCTCTTCTCCTCCATGCACCTCTCAGAATTCTCCCCTCTTTTACAAATGGTTTTCAATACATTAAATAAAACTCAGCTAGGAGAAAACAGATCGACCCAAAACAAGGGCGTTGTTTCAACTGAAATGATGAAAATAGGAAAGGTCTGCTCTAAAAAGGAGCAGCGTTACATTTGTTTGTTGATGGCCAATTAAAAGACAAAATCTGGAGCGTAGACCATCTGAAATGCAATTGAGGTCAAAAATAGGCAAATCGACCCTATTTCTCTGCTTATGGTTGGTATTCTGCATTTAATTTGGGTGTGACTGTCTATTCACTTCCGTTACCATTGAATAAAAACCAACTCTTAATAAAAATGGTTTAAATCGAAATAACGACACATGTTCGATAGGAGTTTAGCTTCTCCAAGTAATCGCATATTATGACCCTTCCTAACTCAGCAACTTTAATTTTACTTCACATTGCTGGGATCGTTGGAAGTTCAACAATCTTTTCAACAATAGACATATCTTGTGGAATAACTGAAGTGACAACTGTATATTTTCTATCCCATCCATCATGATTTGCAAGACTGATGAAGAAAATAGGCCCACCATCAATCCAAGCTACCAGACCTCTCTTGATACTTAGACAAGCTTCCTTAGGCACTGTTACAAAATCCGCACCTCGAGTTTCAAGTGTGCCCTGCAACAAGGCATACGGTAGACCAGGTGGACACTGAAAAAGGCGATCTCCCAATATATCCCAGTTCTTACCTCGTTTTTCTGCTGTGACAGATGTCTCTGTTTATTTTTGGCCTTTGGTAGGTGTCGATATCTCTAAAAGCATTTCATTTCACTTGCATTCATGGCCAAAAATGCTTCCTTTCCAATACCATTAAAGCGCAATGTCCATGTATACGAAAATTACTTTCTTGTCATTTGAAATGGGATAAGATGTTGCACCCTTGTCCATGAAAAATAGATTTGCATGCTTCACAATCAATAATCTAGTAATTGCATTAGTACTTTGTAGCATAATCTATTATCATCACCCCAGCTGATAGAAGCGATTGAAAAATAAATTGAATGGTGGATGGAAAACATAAATTACAGCAGAATACCGAATTTGGCATCGATTACCTCGCACAACTCCTGTAACAATCACCATTGATTTGGAGAGGAACCAAAAGTACACACCAATTACAATAATGACTAATAGTGCCAGAAAATATTTGGGTGGGGCATGAATAAAATTCACTGGACGACTGAACAATTTTTTGCTCAGATTTTCTTCTCAGAATAGTTGATTGCTTCACCTTCTCCACTATAAATGAAATACCATTCCATCTCCTCTCACTTGTGGATGATTTGCTGCTTTCACCCCTTTCGAAGTTGAAAGGAACTAAAATGATAGGCTCAGTTTAACTCCATAGTGGCCTGCTGTCCAACGTGTTGCAATAATTTCCTGTTTCTCTAACTTCTCGAGTTCTTCATTTGAAGGAGATTGCTCAAACTTGTTTTATCGGTTCCTGCCATCTCTCCTGCTACGAATTTCTTCACATTGAGCGATGAATCTGATATTTTACTGGAGATAGGTAGTTGCACAGGCCATGTCATCATTCAGATTGGCGAAAGCAAGCTCTGGTTCAATCACCCAGCACTCAGCTAAATGATGTGAAGTGCTCGAATGTTCTGCTCGAAATGTGGGACCAAACGTGTATACATCCGAAAGAGCACATGCATAGATGACTTTGCAAGCCATTTGAAGCGTTTTGACACCAAACTGGACGGAGGAACAAAAAACTTTGGCTCTTTGACTGTGTGCATAGCGTGTTGGCCCAACGCGTAGCGTGCACCATATGCGTAGCGCCCTTGTATTTTTGCAAAGACAGGGGAGGCTATACGTGTAGCGCACCCCCAATGCGTAGCGCATGCCTTGTATGGGTCGCGCGCACCTTCAATACAGTCCAGGGCTATGAAAATTGCATCTTTGACCTTCGATAGCTCAAACTTAACTTCTGCCTTGAGATTTGGTGCAAATGAAATTATTTACCATATTTTCTATGTGAAGAAAATATCTCATCACATCATATTTGATTTTAATTGTACTCCATGACCCACTCTTATAATGTTTGATTCACTTTATCTTGTGACATACGTACCAAGCAATACCATTTTCCATGTCCTCCGTTCCAAACCATTAAAGAGCAGCTCCAACAATCTTCATAAGAGTAACTCCAACATAAAGGTGATTGAACTAGGGGAATGGAGACACCGAGTGAAGATGGAGACAATGGTTTCCAAAACATAAGGATGCTTAAAATCAATGAAGAAAAACCTTTGCAACTCATATGGTGACTGTTAACTCTTGTCTATCTGTTGCAGGGTTGCTGAAACTAATGAGGATAATACGGTGACAGAGCTGCCTTTGAAGCTGAAACAGGGCTGTCATTTGAAGAGTTGGAAAATTTGAAACATTTTGACAACTTACCTATTTATTACAAAGACACATATGATGATTTCTTATTCAAAATAGGGTTTTGAAGAAGAATCAATCTCGCATTGATAACCATCTTGAGATAGAAACTCACTGAACCTTCTTCTAGCCTGTAGGAATCATTTGACAAGTTTGAAGACCAACTAAAAAAAAAAATTGACTCTGAAATGACTCTTTTCTGGACCACAGTACATCAATGACTGCGAATGACGAGAAATGAACCTTGGGTAATTTTATTCTGACAAGGGACTAATAGGACCGTGTCTAACACCATACCAACACAAACAACAGATTTTAAAGTAAATAATCAGCTAAAAGAATACAAACATACACCCATATTTCCAAGCATTTCTTAATTCCACATTGGTTAATCATTAAGACTTGGGAAATTTAAAGCTTTGGAAGTGGGAGAGGTTCTTGTAAGTTAGACAAGAAGCCTAAGAGCCCCATTTTGAGATCAGGTGGTATCAGAGCTTAAGACTGATTAACCCCACCTTCAAAGAAGGTTGTATCAGAATTCCTGGTTGACAGGGCAAATATTGCTTGTTTGAAAGGTTTTTTGACCTTCAAGGATTGATTACCCCATTGGTTGTATGCTTGGTTGTAGACTGACTATTGTTTGAGTTTGTAGAGGTGAAGGGAAAGCTATTGATAGCTCAGTCCAGGAAGGACATGAAGGAAGAAGGGCTGAAGGCATTCTTCTATCCCAAAGGACCTCAAGGCAATCCTTGAAGCACAAGAGGTGTGTTGCAAAAGGTTGCTGAATAAGCTCTTTAATAATCTTGTTTGAAGTTCTTTTATGCATTTTGAAAATGACAACTTCTACAAGAAAGTCCTCAAATTATTCTTTCTTCACAAGTTCCTTTGATGGAGACATGAATCAAGACTTGTCCACCATGATGGATATGGTGAGAGAAATGTATGAGGATGGAAGGAAGAGTGGCATACTTAGAGAGAAGTTGAATTCCGTGGAGGTAGAGAAGCAGATGCTTTCTAACAAATTGCAAGAAATGGAGAGGCAACTTCATATTGCAAATATGAACCTGAAAAGGATCCATGAATTGGAGTCACAACTCTTTGTTGCAAAAGAAGCCTTGGCCAGGTATCAGCTTGAAGAAGAGGTAAACCATTCCTATTTGTCTTCAAATTCTTCTAAGAATGCTTGTATTGGTTCTTTTGAAAAACATACCAAAGGCATAGGTTCCAAGCCAATGTCCAAGATGCGCTATGAAGGAATAGGATTGGACAAACATGCACAAGGTATTGTTGAGCCAATAATGGTTTCGGAAAGGCCTAAGTATTTGGGTCTTGGCTATGTACAGTCTTATGGAGAGAGTTCCAAAGCTACCATGAAGGCCATTGAAATAGTTCCAAAAAGGAGTTTCATTGTAGGTCCTCTACCTCAGAAGTGTGAGGATTGTATTCAGGAGAAATGCAATAGCTCATAATATCATTCGCATGATGCAGGTGTTCAAAAGCACATACTTGAAACACAGGGTTGTGGAAACTTTGACAGCCTTGAAGAAAGTGATAGTGTTCCAAAGGGAGCTACTTCTTCATTTGTCTCACCTCCTCATAGAGGCAATAAAGGTGAAAGAGGCAGGTAGAAATCTAGTTCTAGACACATTCCTTTTGATTTTGTAAAGCATAGAAAAATAATTGCATGTTCCTTTTGTGGTTTGGATAACCATTATGTTTCTAGATTTTGGAAGAGGATGGCCACATGCAGGAAACTTTTTAAGGAAAAGAAGCAAGCAACCAAAGGTCCATAGCACAAGGCAAATCATGCTGTCAAAAGGATGCACATGTTTTGCACTTACTACCATAAGCAAGGGCATATTGCTGAAAGGTGTTGGACTTTGAATCCAACACTGCATCCACCAAAGCTAAAGGAGAAGGTGGAAAAAGAAAATGGCAGTGATGGAAATAAAGATTCGATGATTGATGTGGTTCAGGATGATTCACATATTGATGCTGATGTGCAAGCAAAGGAGGGACCTTTGAAATGGATTGGTAAGAAATGGTTAGAATTCTTATCTAATTAAGGCATCATGTCTAGTGATGCATCTGTTTGCATTTCTTTTTGGAACAAATGCAAGTTGCAGGATCTTACGAAATGGTAAATAGAAAGAAGTTGAGTAGGAAACTCACTTCATTACTGCAACAATATGTTCATTTCAGCTTCGAAGGTATAGTGTACTTAAGTGAAAGTTGATAGATGGAATGCATGCATGAGCATGAGGTGCATGTAATGTTGGCTTGGGAGAAGTTAACTTGGTCTCCAAAATGGATATAAGGATGAAGTGTTTCATCTTTTGGAAAAGAGTCCTAAAGGTCTTTTTCCTACATGCTTGACTTGAAGGGTCATTTGTTGTAAAGGCATGTTTTATTGGCTTGTTATCTAGTCAATCGTTTGTATGCAGATATAAGACATGGAAGGGTTCACAAGATGTGAAATCTATTTCTTTGTTAGAACAGGAGTCAGCCCATGCAGTTGTTGTTTGTATGCTTGCTGTTGTTAACAGTTGTTGTTGGCAGCTTTTCAAATAGGTACAAATGAAAGTTTTGTGGAGTAGATGTACTTCACATTTGTTTGAGCCACCTTAGATCAAGGATCAAGGCAAAGAAGTTCAGACTACCTTCTATAAACTTCATAGCAGAAGTTCTGCTTGAAGTCAAGGAGGAAAACAATTCTTCCCAAAATGACCAACCCATCCAAAAAGGGAAGTGGTTAAAGATTTTGGCTCAGAAGTGTAGGGAAGCTGAAAGAAGAGGGTGTTGTTACTCTCATTTACTGCTCATATCAGTATATCAATCTTTTGGTGGACCAAAAGTTCTTTTAGTGGGAAGGCGTGATCTGAATTTGGATCCTTAAACTCTCTTAAAGCTACTTGAACTCTATAAAAACTCATACCATAGTTTAAAGTCTTGTGGATGTCGAAGCCTATCAGAAATAATCTTTGAACAATGACAATTGCAACAAACATGAAGCAATGAGGACCTTCGGTCAAAGTACGTTGACCGAGGCCCATGGAGACTGCGAAATGGTGCAAACTAGCAATTGGGAAATCCAGATCAGGAAATGGAGGCTATTTCTGGGCAAAACCCCTAGGAAAAGCCCCGAGTGCACGGTCACAAGGAAAACCTGAAAACTATGGGAAAAGCACTGAAATGACAAGCGGGTCTCGTGCTCCAAAATAGGCAGAATATCGGAGGTGTTTCAGGCGGTAAGCAGCCTTGTCAGAGGACCCAACGATGCCATACAGTGAATGATGCATGTTCAACGAATGAGAGAGAAAACCGCTCTCATCGTGGGCTAACGTCCAAGAAAGTCAGCTGCACGATAAGAGCGATGACCATAGGATCTGGAGGCCCCAGATCTAACGGTGGAGATTGTGCCTGATGGGAAACCAGATTCAATGGGAGAAATAAGCTACGGCATATGAAGGTTTGAAGTCCAATGTGGACAATGAGTTGGCAAAGATTTGTGTTTTGCGGGCATTCTTAGAGTCAACAGAAATAACGGCCGTTTAAAATGATCGAGTGTTTCCAGTGAACCTGACACTTATCCGTTACAGAATAGGTGGCCATGTCCCTGTGAGGTGTGATAGTGACTATAACTACTGGAAGAAGGGATTCTAGCGAATAAAGGTAGGCGATTTGGAGAGCCGGGAGAGGAAGCGAACAGTCATGAGATAGATTGGAATTAAGCCATGAACAGATAAAGAGAAAAAAAAGGGGAGCAGCCTAGGAAGAAGTAAGCAGATGTTGAAGCAGGGAAGCTAGAGCAAGAGCTCATTATAATAGGCGGAAAAAGAGCGAACATTGAGAGTACGCTGAATGTGCAGAGAGACTTTGGAGTCACTCAGAGGTCGAATGAAAGGCCAAAGAGCTCAATTGACACCATC
The DNA here is from genome assembly GCA_000404065.3 of Pinus taeda. Classification (NCBI taxonomy): domain Eukaryota; kingdom Viridiplantae; phylum Streptophyta; class Pinopsida; order Pinales; family Pinaceae; genus Pinus; species Pinus taeda. The sequence goes on along the minus strand of APFE031050920.1, from coordinate 95,928 downwards.
ATATTATTGTTGGAGTTGCTTGGAGATCAAGCAATTCACAGAGGCATGCAATGATCCAGGTGGATGTTGGTGGCCACCCACCTATCCCATTTGGACCCCCACAATCGTCTTTCTCATCATTTTCAGTTTCCTTAATTGTAGCACAACTTACTATTTTTAGCAGTTTTTCAGGTCTTGAACTTCCGGAGCCGTTTTGAGGCCCTAAACGACGTTTTTTGGGGAATCCGGGGGCAACATGGGTCCATGCCCGTTCCAACAATGGTAGTTCTCGGATAGATCTTTCTAACGAGTTATCATACGCGTCAAACGGAGATCGTATGCCAAAGTTACGACCCCGGGAAATTGATGTACCAATTTACCCAAAACGGGGCCCACAATTTGGCGTTTCATCTTCTAAGGGTCGGTTTTGGAATGTGAAGGGTTTTCCATTGTTTCTCAATAATAAATAGGCCTTCGAGCCTCATTGTAACACAAGTTCCGAACAGTTCAGAGACATGTAGCCGCACATCTCTTCTCAGAGATAAGCTACCATCGTCCTAGCTGGTTTATTTCCAATTCTGGTTGTAAGCATATTTCGGTATTTTCCATTAATGAAATGAAATGTTATTTCCGCTGCATCTCTTTATTTATGGTTATCGCATCTCTGTATTTATGGTTATCTCTGTAATCTATTGCGTTCCTGTTTAAATCCGGATCAGTTCCGGTGGTAGCACCCCTTTGTTGTGTATCCTTGCTATCAGTGTAGAATAGTCTTCTGTTTCATAATCAAATAGAGTGCAATACTTGCACGACGGACGTGTTGGGTTAGTAGAATTGCGGGCATAATGTCCTATTCCTCTGCAATTGTAGCAGATCAATTATCCCCAACCTCTGCCAGGTCCTCCTCCACCTCGGCCTTGTCTGCACCATCCCCACGCTCTGGTCAAGGGGCCATGTTTCAGCCTGAACCCTATAGGTGGGAGTTCTATCAATCATCAATTCATAACTCTTGCAATTATGCTCATAATTCCCTACTAACCTACAAAAGTTGCAAAACAATTGTTGTGGTGTCTGTACAAACTTCTGCAACAAATGACAATTATTCGTGGCATGTTTTCCTACTACCTAACAGATAGCACACCATAATGCAGGCCCCATGCTCGGTCCTGCCTGAGCTTCTGTTCTTAAGGGCATCTACCCTCCTTCTGCTAGGTAGTTCACAAAGACCAGGCAATGGTTGTTGTCATGCCCTTGTGTTGGGCATGGGATCCCCCACAACAGGTTTTGGGGCTCAAAGCCCAAGTTTTGGTCAAAGATGGTGTAGAACTCTGCGAAGTATGGGCATGGAGCATAAATTGGATAATCGAGTCATAGGGTTGTCCGCCCTAAGAATTGTAATTTAATGTAAAGTTGTGTCGGCCTACCCATGGTTTGCGGATCATGGGATTGTATATATAGAGTGAGGCTCTAAATTGTAAAGAAAGCTAAGTGAAGCAGAGATATAGAATAACAAAGGCATGGTCAGAGCCTAGAGTGGAAAGTTGAAGTGTATTGGGTCATAGTAGTAGGAAGAGGCTCTACAACTGAGTGCGTAGAGGCCTAATAGAGTCTGCAGTTGAGTGCACGGACCCCTGCAGCTGAGTGCGCAAGGTGGGTTGGGTCTGTACTTGGGATTGAAAGATAATAAAGAGAAGTTTATTTTGTGCATCTATTCTTGAATCTGTATTTTGATATTATGCATTACTTTTACTCTTTTATTTACTGCACGCAATTGATAAATACATGTATGAATGCTTATATGGGAATTTAATCTAAGTAATCAGCTAACGTAAGACTAATTAAGGAAGACTTGGGTAAATAACACGGGTCGCAATGTGGCTAGAACTGCGCGAAGGCAGTATCACAGGGCACAGGGTGCCTGTAGGTGCGCATAGTGCAGCAAGTGCGAAGGTTGGACTGTGCACCAATCACCACATATCAGACATCCCCAGGGTGCAAAAACCTAGTTCTAGCACCCTGCCATACTACTTTGGGTGAGACCTCAGTCCACGCTCCACAGACTATTGCCGAAAGGGCCAGTAGTACCAGAATTTGCTTGGCTAACTCACTTCTGAACCTGGGTCAAACCCCACTAAGCCAACAAATGGTTCCGTTGCCGGCACCAGGATCTACATAAGGGATGTCTGATGTCGTGCCACTGGAACCCAACAAAGAAGGAAATTAAAGAGTGGTTTGACAAGAAGATTCACGAGTTCACGACACAGGAAAACAGAACTCCGCAAGTTTTTAAGGAAAAGTGGCTGGATCGCTACGTGTATACGGAAATCCATGAGATTTTCTTTGCATCTTTTCCATTGAGTTATATGAGTGGATTGCAAAGCTAGCAGACAACCAAGGAAGGTGTAGGCTCGATAAACCAATAGTGTGGACTCCAGAACTAGTGCACAAACTAGAAGCCTCAAAGGATAAGATAGCGTGAGCTGTGGACCATTGGCTCGACCAAATCATAGGAGGATTTATCATTGAGTTCGCAGTGGACACAACCATTAGTTACAGCGAGGCAGAGTGACGTTTTCTCAAGGGACCGTGAGGAAAGTGTATTAAATATTTGAACACTTGGATTAATATGTTGTTATGTGAAAAGCGGGTTATGCGAATAAATTAATGTCTGGGACTACACGGAGTGGAAATATCTATAGAAGGGGAAGTAGTGAAGAATTAGAAAACTGTCCTTTAATTTCACCCTCGCGGGAGAACGAGGACGAGCTTGTAAAGGTCTCTCCAAGAAGCACAGTCAGTTTGAGAAGGCAGCGGTTACCACCTCCACCTACACCGCCACCTGCTTCACCTCCCTCAATTCCATCTCCACCCACTCGACCTCCACCACCTCCATAGTTCAGTATGGTGAGTGCGATCAAACTACCAGTGTTCAGAGGAGTAGGGAATGAGGATTCAGACCAATTCTAGTTTGTGGTAAGAGTAGTATGGGAAGCACAAGGTGTCACAGATGAGAATATTAAGAAGGCTACATTGGTGAGCACGCTACAGGATCGTGCATTAACATGGTATATCAAGCACTCTAATGACCACCCAAATACAGGGATAGTAGAAATCCAGAATGCGCTGAACAGGGAGTTTAGCAGACCAAAGTCAGAAACAAAATTAATCATCGGGTTTAAAGAGATTGTGATGCTCTTTGGTGAGACCCCCTGGGATCTGGATCAACAACTGAGGAGTATGATCCGTGAAGCCAATATGATGTTGACAGATGCACAACATCACGCATGGTTTGTAGCATCTCTGGCACCGCACTTGAGGACAACGTTGTCACAACATAAAATTTCTACCCAGGCCAAAGCGTTGGAAATGGAAATGAGATTACATGAGACCCCAATACAAGACCCTGGGTTGGGAGTTCAACAAATCTACATGCAACTATAGAATCTTTGTTTGGAAATGCAAAGCTTGAAGCAGGATAGGCACCACAGCTAGAGGCACGTGAGGAAGTATGGTGCATAAAATGCAAAGGCCAAGGCCATGACAAAGATCATTGTCCAATGTTCACAAACTACTTAGCAGGAGGAGGGCCAATGTTGTTGATACCGAAGGCAAAGGCACCCGCTTTATGGTGCACAATCTATCAGATAGGAGGTAAACACGCAAGGGATAATTGTCATTTGCTGCAAAAGTATACACAGACACCCCAACCATTTTTTTGTAATTTTTGCAGGTCGGTAGGCCACGATGAGTGCACTTGCCGCAGTTACGAGCTAATGATGGATACCCTAGCCTATATGATGTAGACCGAAATGTGAGCCCTCGACCCATATATGGGGATGGTGCACACTGGATTTCAGGGGTGAGGATGAGGATGAGGTGGAATGGGACCAGGAAGGGGCTGCAGACAGTTAATTTGTTACAATTGCAAAGGACCGGGGCACTGTGCTCGTGATTGTGCCAACCCAACGAGGATATCTTGTTCGTATTGTGCTCAGTTTGATCATGAAACAATAGATTGTCCTGCGTTGATCATGAATATGCGTGAAAGAGACATATTCCAACCTCCCCCGACTCAAAATATACAAATGATGAGGTTTGAGCCACGCGAATAAGACCCGAATGTAAACATGATGCTCAGAAGCGGTACGGCCACGGGCGAAGATATTGGGAAGCAGCCAGAGGAAAGTATATGGGTTTGCAAGGCTCCTTCAAAGGAACCCGAGTTTGACTTAGAACATGAAAGGAGACATTCATTGAAGCTAAGAAGAGCTGCACGGAGGCCTCAACTTCAGGTAGTAAGGATCAACCAGAGCTAGGAATGGATCCTTCAATCCTCGCTACCTTTCTGGAGACATGCATGAAAACAAGGTAGTTAAGGGACTACAGGAGTTGATCACCAGGTGCACGGGGTTAGGAGAACTGTGCGTAGTCGGGAAATTAGGGAAGCATGCATTACACACCGGAAGGGAAATGAGGTTGACTACACAGATTGGGGAATATGAAATGGACCAGGTGATCCTAGATCTGGGTTCAAACGCGAATGTATTACCAAAGGAAACATGGGAACACATGGGCAAGCCCACATTATAATGGTCCCCTATTCAATTACGAATGACGAACCAACAAAATATTTTTCCCATGAGGAGGTTGCAAGGGGTAACATTTGATATTGAAGGCACGAGCGCGCAGGCGGATTTTGAAGTAATCGAGATTGTCGATGACAGCAATTCTTATCCCATGTTCTTAGGAATATACTAGGCCACCGATATGAATGGAGTCATCAACCTGAATAAGCGCAGGATGATCTTCGAGAAAAATTCATTACGCGTAGTAGTCCCACTAAACCCAGCCAAAGGAGCACGGTATACTGAACCAGTGCGCGACGACGATAGCAACGATGATCTTGATTGTATTTACAAGATAACTGTGCGAGACTAGGATTGGGTGAATCTGACTACAGATAGGAGGATCTCGTGGGAGCGCGAAAGCTCCTACACTTCAGATTCAGACGAGGAAGTTGAGCGATGGCAGAATCGGTTGCACGAAGTGACAACGCTGAATTGCAACATGATGATCAGATCACTGTGTTGCATGAAAATGGAGGCAAGAGAGCTGCCGACATATGATGGATTAACAGAGGTGGATGAATTCCTGAACAAATTCGAAAGTGCAGTACCAGAACAGTAGCAGTTCAATGCGTTGAGATAGGCATTGCAAGCAAAACCTGCACGATGGTGGGGTACACATCAAGAAGCTTTTTAGGACTGGCATGGATGTAAAAGGATGATGTACCTATGGTTTGGAAGCCCCCAACTTCGAACGAAAATTGGGAAGCAAGGACGAAACAACTTTCATACCTACTTGTGTCGATGGGTACAGACGTGTGTTGTGCAACCCACTCAAGCCCACCCCAAACTAAGGATTGAAAATCAGAACAGGATGCAGCAGTAGGAAAGGCGATGCGTACCACAAACATTCCATGTGGAAGCATTCAATAAGGTATGCAAAGTCCTGAATAGGGTTCACCAGGCGAGATGAACTGATTGGGACCTGCACATGCCAACGATTCGATGGGCCTATAGGACCATGTGCAAAAAATTGAGGGCGAAGATGACTCCGAAGCTGAGGAACAGAGACGAGACCATGATTTTGGAGGAAGGGAGTCCTCACACAATATCTCCCACAGTTGGGACAGTACATGAGGACCAGAACGAAGGAATTATGCAACTACACGAGGGTGAACTTATGCAGATTTAGGAAGCCATTCGGCGAGGGAACCTTAAACTTCGCGAACTTGAAGAAGATCGGATACGCCTAAGGAAGAAAAGCATGTTAATGGATGTAGAGATCGAAAAACTGGAAAATGAAATCACGCATGCATGTCTTGTCGATAGGCTAAGAATGACATGACAAGATACATATAGCCATACTACTACGTTAGAAGATTGTCACTGATAATTTGTGACTCTACTACCATGGCTGCGACCACACCTTAAAAAACAAAGAAACAAGGGGAGCGCACCGCATCAGGAAGAACGCGGCACTGACTGTCATGAGGGTAATCGAGGAGTGCCCGCAGACCAAGTTGGAAGGTGGATTGAAGTCTCGCACAGTTGGTTTGACCACCTCACTAACCGTCGGAAGCATAGTCTCAGCGCTCCGATCAGTTAAAAGAGAGTGCGGGACTATAAAAGAGTTTGTGGGAGAGTTACGTGATAAGGAGGTTGTGCACAAGATCAGTATGTCACAGGGGTCGCGCCTGCGCATAGGGGGTTGTGCTGCCATGCGGGTAGGCTGGGAGGTGAGCGTTAACGTCACTGTTCATGATAAGATGTCCAATTTAAGACAAAGAGGAGTGGGTGATGGGAAATTAAGACACGAAGTCAAAAATAGATTTGGGATGATCTGCCGCCAATCTAACTTTAATGGGCCAAATGTGGAGCGAACATTCGAATTTGAATTCCAAAAGGCCTATAAATCACAAGTGGTTATCCAATGAACAACCCTTGGCATTTTGAGAATTCAGTTGTTGTGCTATCAATTGGGTATGGACCTTACGAACTTGGAAGCTTTGAGAGCAAGTTCAGTGTTTGAGACATTGCCGACGGAGACGCAGGACCTCCTGAATAGAATGATGTCAACAATCGAAGAAGTTGTGCAGAGCCCTATGCTGCAGGTGAGGGATGCGCCAGAAAAAATTGCCCCAGATGCCGAGGCCCAAGATGGATCCACAGGCAGTGGGACCAATCCGCATGACCCCTCGAAATCCACGGTTTGGAAAACTTTCTATGGAAGACAAGGGAAATACTGCTAATCTTGATATAGATGATGAGGAAGAGGACCTCCAGGCTTTTGTAGAGGAGATAGAGGCAGATGAAGAAATGGAAGATGACATCCATCTGGTGCGTGTTGCAGCAAAACTACCCGAGTATGTCCCTCCGCGGAAAGGGAAAGCAAAAGTACCCAAGGATTTTGATGCCACTAAGAGTGCACACCAAACCCCGCTCCTTCTAGATGGAATTCTGTTTGAAGGTACAATTCTGGGCTTTGTGCACATGATGAAATTTGAATATTGGGACCTCGGGGGTAGTGAAAATTTCCCACATTTAGAGACTAGAAAACTCATGAAGCAGAGAAAGGAGGGGTCCACTACAACACTAGAACTGCAGAAATGGTTGCGCAGTGTGGAGAAGGTCGGGCTACTCCACCTACTATGGATTCCACATTTTCACTACGCACCGATTAGGATCTTTGTCATCAAGCAGCTGCTTTTTGTGGTACACAATGGGTACTTGTGGCTAAAGGAGCATATTCCCATCACGGTGGAACTTATTCACAGGATTTCTCGACTTCCCTATGAGGGAAGGGACCCTACGGAAATAGCTAGCAAAAGCGGAGATTTGGTTCTCGCATAGGCCATGAATAAGAAATACAAGTTGGAAAAGAAGCAGAGAAGCTACATAATTAGTAGCATTCCAGACAAAGGGGTGTGCGTAGCCACCCAACTACTGGCCGGGAAGGTGATGAGAAAATGTCGCGGCAACAAGGTACTAGCGACGATCGTCGCGCTATCCAAACAATGCGTAGAGGGGATCCAATTCAACTGGGTCGCCTTCCTCTGTGAAGAATTCCTTACCAAATGGAAGGAAGTCCAAGAGGAGGGAAAGACCTTCCACTCCGTGTGGTTTCTCTTGTCCATCGTATTAGTGTCAAGGGAACTTCCTAAGGACAGTCTATTCCCTCCTCTTGAATAGGACTTGCCAGAGGTGGGAAAACATGCATTGCTCTGGGTGACGAAGGACGCAACCAGGATCCATGAGACCAAGATCTTTTGGCTACTCATGGATGCGAGCATCCAGATGTGGATCAACAAGAGGCTGGGCCTATCCCCCACAGTGTATAACAGTCTGCAGAGCTTTGCAGACTTCAAGGCGGATATGCACAACGTGTACATTAACGCAAGTAAGGATCTAATGCAAAACTGGACCAAACTATCGTTCATCACTATTGATGATGCCATTTTCATTGTGCTCGACTCATGGCCACCTGAGTGGCGCACCCTGGATCTAGGAGCACACGATAAGACTACAATACAAAAAAAGAAAGATGCGACCAAGCTACTGGCTCAGCAGAAGTGCAACGAGCAATTAGCCGAGGAGGTCAGGGCTTTCCACGAGGCAGTGAAGGATGCCGAAAAAGCAGCAGCACCGACAACAGGGGCCACCACGACATAGGAGGAAGGAGGCCCGGACCTGACCATGGGATAGGGGACAGAGGACATGGTCAAAGGCGCAGACCCTAGCATGACATCTACACAACTAAAACGGTCGCACAGTACGGAATGAACAGGCCCACGAAAGAAGACCAAGGCTTCCAAACTAGATGGTGAACCCATTACATTCACAGAGGGTGACCTATATAACATCGGTGACATAGTTCGCAAGGTCACCAGGGAAGCGCTTCAAGAAGCAATAGCAGAGCAACAAATTGTGTTGGGGGCCCTCATGGCACAGCTCCAGGAACTTCAGGTACGACCCCCATAGGAGGGAATGGTAGTTGCCTACGGTGCCACAGGTACATCGACAATGAAGCAGTTGCTGCAGGCCAAAATGGCTAACACCGTCGTGCTATCGGAAGGAGCACTGACAGCGGACAACATGGAGGACAGAGCCATGGTGGGCAAAATCAAGGGACTTGGCCTAAACTTGGATACCCTTCCACAAGAGATATTATACCAGCGACAGGACGGAGGGACAACAAAACTCCGCACTAGGGAAGGAAACTCAGTACAAATACTCAGCGAACATCGAATCAACATTGAGTAGCTTAGTCTATAACACGATGAAGCACTGGCGCATAATCAACAACTGGAGTAGATAGTAGAGGAAGCATGTTGGTGTGCTCCAGAGTTAGAAATTGCAACAGACCTACTAGTTGGAGTGTGAATTCATAGATTGGCCAGTGGATTCTGCGAGGCAAAGGAGGAATCAACAAGGATACAGTTGGACATCAACCTTCAGATTGCCGAACTGCGATTAAATGCGCAGTCATCCACGCCCCCGAAAGTTAGGGAATAGCACGCTGGCACTATCCAAAAGGGATTGGAGGAAATAGAATAGGTAGTGCAGGACTGTACTATGATGTTGGAAGACTCCCTCGCGATCCTCACTTCCTTACAGGAGGAACCCACCATACAACACCTGGAAACAGAAGCACGAGAGCTCCAAGTGTAGTATGACAGTGTGCGCAAAACAACGCAGACAATTGTCCTGACCCAGCAGTTGGCGAAGCTACAACAAGCGAAGGTGTTGAAGGAGCAGGTGGATGTTGTGCGACAGAAAGAAGATGTACTTAAAGTGCGCGTCCAGTTGTGGATTGATGAGGCCTTCCGCATCACTGTCGATATTGAAGGAAAGCTAGCACAAATGAAGGTGATGCATGCCTTAAGACAGGGATCTGCTCCTGATAGCGAGTATTCAGCATAAAGAGTAGAGCAAATCTAGTAGACAACATAACAGTGTGCTGTGGACCTTCATGCAGCACAGGCATAGTTGGAGGGGCTCCGTACAAATATCGCCGCACCAACAGAGTGACTTGGAACAAGTCAAGATGATTTTGTTGGGGGCCTATTGGGCATGGGATCCCCTGTAGCAGGTTTTGGGGCTCAAAACCCAATTTTTGGTTAAAGATGGTGTAGAACTTCGCAAAGTACAGGCACGGAGTGCGAATTGGATAATCGAGTCATAGGGTTGTCCTCCCTAAGAATTGTAATTTAATGTAAAGTTGTGTCGACCATGGGATTGTATATATAGAGAGCGAGGCTCTAAATTGTAAATAAAGCTAAGCAAAGCAAAGATATAGAATAACAAAGGCATGGTCAAAGCCTAGAGTGGAAAGTTGAAGTGTATTGGGTCATAGTAGTAGGAAGAGGCTCTGCAACTGAGTGCATGGAGGCCTAATAGAGTCTGCACCTGAGTGCACGGACCCCTGCAGCTGAGTGCACAAGGTAGAGTTGGGTCTGTACTTGGGATTGAAAGATAATAAAGAGAAGTTTATTTTGTGCATCTATTCTTGAATTTGTATTTTTATATTGTGCATTACTTTTACTCTTTTATTTACTGCACGCAATTGATAAATACATGTATGAATGCTTATATGGGAATTTAATCTAAGTAATCACCTAACGTAAGACTAATTAAGGAAGACTTGGGTAAATAACATGGGTCGCACTACGGCTAGAACTGCGCGAAGACAGTATCATAGGGCACAGGGTGCCCATAGGTGCGCATAGCGCAGCAAGTGCGAAGGTTGAACTGTGCACCAATCACCACATATCAGACATCCCCAGGGTGTGGAAACCTAGTTCTAGCACCCTCCCATACTACTTCGGGTGAGACCTCAGTCCGCGCTCTGTGGAATGTTGTCGAAAGGGCCAGTAGTACCGGGATTTGCTTGGCTAACTCACTTCCAAACCTGGGTTAGGCCCCACTAAACCAACACCCTGACCCTTTCATTTCAGACACCATACCTCTTCGCACACCTTTGGTCATATTGTTCTGTCCTACTTCAAGCTTTGCATCTCAAGGTAAATATTTTTCAACTGCACATGGATCTGTTGAACTCCCAGATTTGGATCCTGCATCTGTGTTTCATGCAACCTCATTGCGATCTCCAAGGCCTCTACCTGAGTTGTTATCTTGTGTTGCGCCAGCGCAACCCTTAAGTGTTGTTAGAGTCGGTATGGTTAGTCCTTCGTCAGAGATCAAAACTCTTTATGCATTTCATGTTTAGGTGTCCCACTCCATTCTCCTAGCTGCATTCCGCTAGGGGCATGCCATAATCTGATGGAGAAGATCATGATAGTCATCCCCCTCATGTCTGGCTCCTGCTGGCTCAGGTCTTTTCTTAATAATCATCAAATTCCATGACAATCAAGGTCTGGTCCTTTAAAGGACAAAGGTCATTTAGAGGTCTAGGTCTAGGAATTCATCAATTTGGTCTTTGAACATGTCCAGTAAAGCCATGCAAGCCAGAGTGAGGCCCTTACACAGTTATGGTTCAGAGAGCTTCATCGTCATTCGGATAGATTTCGACTCTTCTTTAAAACTCTGTTTTGAAGAAAAGTCAAACAGTGTCATTTATGACAAAATTTTCAAAAAAGTTTCCAGTTGATTTTTTCAGATGCAATCATGATTTCCGTGGCCAAATGTCTTGTCGTGCAATCCCTGCAAATAGTGCCGAAAATTTCATCATTTGAGCTAAAATTTCAAAGGGAAAGTGAAAATCAGTGTGTTTTAAAGTCAATGAAAAAGTACAAAACTCAAACATTAGAAAAATGGGTTTTGAAGAGGCAAAAATTAAATCCATCTCTTCCAAGGCTATATATACAATTTTTTGTCAAAACCAAAGGCATTGTGCTATTACAAGCCTTGGAGAAGCGTTGTGAAGGCATGAGTGTGCATTGGTGAGAGTTTGAGTGAGTTGGAGGCGGCTTTAGAGGGCGCGGCGTATATACCCAGGAGCACGGCGCACATAGAGGGTGCGACACACACGCAGCCTGCCCACACTGTAATTTTTCTAAGGGCACGGGGCATACCCAGGGCGTGGCGCACTGGGCTTTGCGCGCGGCGCATACAGACAAGGACAAAAACAAGTGCCCAAATGCTCCCAAATTTTGGTGAAGCCTATCAAATTGGGAGGTAGGCTCTTTAAAATCACTTTCTCATCAAATTTTGTCAATGTTAGGGTGTTTATAGAGATGTTTCAATGCCACCAAAATATATAAAATATACCATAAGAAATCACCAAGAAATTGATGGCTAGGGTTGTTAAAATGTCTTGTTAGTGCCAAGGTTTCATTCCACTCACATTTTCCCCTCACCTATCATTTTTCCCATCCTCCCTCTCTCATTTTTCCTAAAATCCCTGCCCTAAACTACTACCAAACCATCTCCCCTATCCCTCCACTATTTGATCAACACAAAACCCCAAACCCTACCCCATCAAAAATACCCAAACTCCTCCCATATCCCTAACAAATTTCTCCCTATAACCCCTATCCCCATTTCATCACTCCCTTCCTAACACTCCTTGTTTCATTGTTCCCCCTGGTAACAGATATTACAAAGGAACCCAGCCTCACACTATCATCAAAAGGGCAGCCTAATCACAGTCCACATCGCAGTCATGACATCACAACATTCGTCTGAGTATGAGATGGAGACACAGAGTGACTCATCCTCAGAAGAGCAGGCTCCCAGGAGACACCACAAGATTGGCAAACATGTCAGGGATGAACCCACTACCCTCACCGAGTTACAAGCATGCCCTCTTGCCATGTCATGCTT
>APFE031050920.1:67846-82672 GCA_000404065.3 Pinus taeda | reverse complement strand
CCTAAGTCCCTAAAAGTGTTGCTTCACTGCCTAAAGGAACAAGGTCATCTGATTACATCATCTCCCAGAAGTTCTCCACTGAAAACTGCTCATAAATGGTCAAAACTGGACCATACTGAAATCCCAGTGCAGAGGGTACGATGCATATCACCTTCCCAGTGTACAAGGTGCGATGCATACTAAATTTCTCCACTGTAGGGTGCGATGGTCGGGAATGGAGAAATGGCAGGGACAAAATGTGAGGTGTAAGATCATGGAATCTTCTAGAAGCTTCCCCTCTGACACTTGCCTCTCTGTTTTCGACCAGTGATGAGTAAGAGATCATCATTCTCCAAGTGGAAGCAGGAACTATTAGAGAGAGGACACTAATCAATACCCCAGAAGATGACTCACCTCCCTATAATCATCTATATATGGATCCCTCATCATAGAGATCCAGAGGCTGGAATTTTGTATCTTATAGAGAAGTGCTGTTGGTTTTTTGGTGTACATTCATAGTGTTGGGTGATCTAAGCTTTGCTTGAGGTGAAGAAGGGCTTTCTAGTTGGAGGATGATGCTGGGTCAGAACATATGGTTTTAATCCTCTTGCTACTTTTCATCTTAATAAAGCTATTCAAGTTTTCCTCCATATTCTTGTATACTTGTTTATATATGCATTTGTATGGTTAACACACATCTGGTCCTGTGTTATTTATGAATATATATCTTTGTTCTTCGATAGTAGTATGTTCCTGTGATTCCACAGGTGCTCTTTGAAGCTGGGTAGACGAAGAAGAAGCGGCAAAGCCCTATCAGGAAGGAGAGGAAATCAAGCGCAAGACTAAGGTTGGTCTCCTTGGTTCTCCTCTTATCTATTTTCATAAAGGAAAATGAAAGTAGACTTACTTGTTTGTTTCTAAGATAGCCACCCATCTTAGTGGGGATAGCAGCATCTGAGTGGAGACTATTCCCGGTAACAAAATGGCGACTCCGCTGGGGAGCGTCTAGATTGTTTGTTAGCCTATCTATCTTTGTTTCTTTTATAAACTTATAGATGGATCTTGAAGCCAAGCCAGCTAGCCTTCGAATTGCATTTGTTATACAAATGAAAAGTAGATCAATGTTGCTTCAGTCTATCTCTGGGTTTTGTTTATGAATTAAACAATTGATCTGTAAACAGTCTAATTGCCCTAAGTGGTGGCTCTAGTAACCTCTTTAGATCACCCCTGTGTTTTACATATAGTGAACATTACTTACTCGGCCTAAATCCCTGAACTGAATTGAAAACTGTGAGTGAAAACTTGTTTAAAGTCTTGCACTGGTACCATCGCACCCTGCCTTCAAGGTAGACTGTACGCATCGCACTTCCCGAGTGCCGTAGGTGCGCTCCATACTGGTTTCACGGTGTAATAGGTGCGATGGTCAAGGAAGGTTAACTTTACCTTCAACTTTAACTTTAGCCACCCATATTAGTGGGAATAGCAGCATCTGAGTGGAGACTATTCCCGGTAACAAAATGGCGACTCCGCTGGGGAGCGTCTAGATTGTTTGTTAGCCTATCTATCTTTGTTTCTTTTATAAACTTATAGACGGAGCTTGAAGCCAAGCCAGCTAGCCTTCGAATTGCATTTGTTATACAAATGAAAAGTAGATCAATGTTGCTTCAGTCTATCTCTGGGTTTTGTTTATGATTTAAACAATCGATCTGTAAACAGTCTAATTGCCCTAAGTGGTGGCTCTAGTAACCTCTTTAGATCACCCCTGTGTTTTACATATACTGAACATTACTTCCTCGGCCTAAATCCCTGAACTAAATTGAAAACTGTGAGTGAAAACTTGTTTAAAGTCTTGCACTGGTACCATCGCACCGTGCCTTCAAGGTAGACTGTATGCATCGCACTTCCCGAGTGCCGTAGGTGCGCTGCATACTGGTTTCATGGTGTAACAGGTGTGATGGTCAAGGAAGGTTAACTTTACCTTCAAACTGTGGTTTTTTCTCACTGTTTTCAGTCCTATTCAGGAGTTTTGTTGTCTGTAGTCAGTGTTCTCTGTGAAAACCCCCTTCTCTTGCATTATTCTGCCTCCTTAGTGCAAAGAACTGTAAGTCTTTTTATGTATTGTGCGCCATTTTCAGTTCTCTTTTGCAAAAAATTAGCATAGTCGAACTATCATTTCTGGAATCTGAAAGTGTCGTAGCTGTCGTTTTCAGTTTTAGAAGACAATCCCATTGTTCTTGATAGTCAATTATACAGTTACTATTTCATATGGTTTGAATTAGTGGTTTTTAAAGTGCCGGAAAGCAATTTTCATTTCAAAATCGAAAAGTGTCTCTTTTACCTTCACTTCATTTTGAAAAGAAATTTGTTGAGTACTGTCACTTTGAAAATAATTCAGATTTGCACATAGCTTTCTTATCATCATTCATGCATTAAGAAGGCTGAAAACAAATACATGCATGTGCATTTGCATTTCGACTGCTTGGTTTGATTTAGGACAGTTCATTTAGCGTGTGCTCTGTGCTCTTTGCATAAAGATTCTTAACTTTTTTTCCTTAGTAGCTAGGATTTTCATTGCCGAAAGAAGATTAAACGTTTGTTTATCATCTTAGACTATAGTTTAGGAATTGTATACACATCACCCGTGAACCTGAAAGGCAAATTTTTAAGCAAGATCAACTTAAAATAAGTTTAATGAATCTAACAACGCTTTGGAACCTAACACACAACATCTAGAGGTCTAGGCTAGAGACGTATTCCGGCTTCGTAAATCCTGGTAACTGTTGCTTTCAGTGTTGGTTGGGTGATTCCTCCACTCTGAGACGGCAAGTGCCAGTATGGACTTGTGCTCCCACGTATCATCGCGTATATATTGGGAGACCACAATAGGCTGCATCCTTTATCCTTAGGAAGCTGTGTCTGCCGCCCAATCGATCGCAATGCACTGAACACAACATTCGGGAAGATTGACTGTCGTACCGTAAAAATTATTCTGCAGTTTTGCGATTGGTTTGGTAATCCCCTCTACCTAGATCTCCAGAGAAGTCCATTTTTCTCCTTTTCAGACTCCTTAAAGGAAAAGTTCCTCTGAGCACTTGTCACTTCAGGCTCAATAAAAATCGAAGGCGACTAGAGTCATCTTTTGTTTTTTTTCGACTCTTTAAAATTGAAAAACAAGTTGTGTCAAAGAATCTAAAATTTATTTTAATCAGAATAACATCACAACTTCCTCCGTTGGTCTTTAGGTTGAGAAAATGGAGTCTACCAACCAAGGATTTCCCCTTGGAGGAAATCCTAGTCCCCTCTCCTCTTGGGGAGATGTTGGTGCATCCCATATGGCCACTTTGTCACTTATAGGGTTGACAATTGGTTTGCCTGTCTGGCTCTTCTCTACCTCTATCATTCAGAATCCCGTAATTCCTGAACAATGAAGTCAACAACTAGATGACACTAGAGTTGCCTGCCAACCTTCTACTTCGTTTGATTCTCCCTCTCCTCCTTCCTCTTCACTTGATAAAGCTGATAAAGCTAAAAATCAAGTAACTGAGAAGAAGAAGAAGTAGAAAGAGAAAAAGGAAAAGAAGAAAAAGGAACCAAAATTGATAGGGGGCAACCAAGCGTCATCTAGTGAAAATCCTCACACCGCACCGTCTAAACCTAAATCTCCTTATGTCATTTGTAATGGAGACCACTATCACTGAGATTGTCCCTGCATCCCTCGGATCTTAAGGGACTGGTCTCCTCATTTGCACAATCCGGTGTCGTCAACCTCTAATGATCATGGTGAATGCACACCATCAACCAGTGAAAATGAAGCACCTGGATAGAAAAGAAATCCCAGATTTCCTTGTAAATTGTATGAAGGCAATCACGCTGTCCACTGTTGTCCCTTTCTTGACGACGCTAAAAGAGTTTTGGATGACCATCCTGCTTCACCGCTACGGCTTCCTCCTGGATACAAAAAACTCTTGCCAAGTCCTCCACTGGTTGAAAATCTGGCTGGCCCGTCATTGTCGTTGGCTGAAGTGTCTATCATTGAAAATGAACCCTATGAATCCATACCAAATGAAAGTCAAAAGGTTTAGATGGAAGTTGACCCGGTCTTACCTTCAGATTGTTCATCTTCGAATGATACTATCACTGAAGAGAAAGAGAATGACACCATTCAAATTCTTTTCATAAACACAGACTCCGATGAACTTGGGGGCCGTCCACCCATTCCTTTATCGCAGGAAGGAAGTTCATTAGAGTCATATCTGGCCATCTATTCGATCCCACCACCAAGCAACCTAGTCATTTCCTTCGACTGGAATCTACTAGGCAGACCCCGCTTACCAGCTAGTGTGCCATTCAAAATCAGTGTACAAGCTTACAGAATGGTTATGGCTGGTACCATCATCTATGAAGGGGATTCTGTGAGTATCCTTTCCTCAACTACTTGGAAAGCGCTTGGTTCATCATCACTTTTGCCTGAAATGAGAAATCTGACAGGCTTCGACAAAGGAACCAGTCGACCTTTAAGGATCCTTCCAAATGTGCCCATTACTTTGAGAAGGAAAGTTGTTCACATGAACATAATGGTAGTTCAAGGACCCTTGAAGTATAATCTACTCCTTGGACACGACTATATTTATTGCATGGGAGCCATCATCTCCTCACTCTTTAGAGTAATGTGTTTTCCACACGAAGGCAGAATGGTCAAGCTCACAGACCAAATGTCATTCCCCGGTTAACACATCACAAATAGTCAAATGCCATCCCTAAATGGTCTTTTCACACAAGAAATGTCTCATCGATCTCCAGTCCGTCCACCTGATGAGCGCGAGTAATTCAGGAGGATGTGACTGAAACCTAGGGGGCATGCACCCTGGTTTGTTTCGGTAGGAAAACCTTGGGTATAGAGTGGATTTCTGCGGGGGATATATGACTAGTCTAACACACCCATCCTCACAGGAAAATGGGATTAGGATGGAATAAGATACCTTCGTTAAGGTTATGTTGACTGTCATGCAGTTGCACCACTCCCCTTTGTCTATTTTGGTAGACATCGCCATGAAAGCATTCGGTCTACTTCACGGGGAACTTTCATGGTAACCTGGAAATTTTTCCCTATACCTGGGGGCATGCAAACCTTTCTGCATGCAAGCAAAGAGTGATTTTTTATTTTTTTTTAATTTGTAGGACCTCTAACCCTTTAAACCCGTAAGGCTGGTTGTTTCCTAGCTTGCATAAAAGAAAGGATTCGAGGCAAAGCTTCAAAAGCTGCAAGCCTCTTCAAAATGGTACCTTGAATGAGACATCCTTATCATATGACTGGCAAGCAGTGTTATCACAGGGGTCAAGCTCGTTAAAAAATAAACCCCCGACGAGTTGCTTTAGCACATAGTTCAAGCTCATTAAAAAATAAACATAAGTCATGAGCAAATGTTTCCCCCAGCGTTTAAGCTCATTAAAAAATGAACCGGTAAATAACCATTGTGAATGCCTTATCGCCAGCTTTTGAGCCTTGGTCGTGTTCTCATCATCACCTCCACTCTGTTTTTAGCCAATCATTCACCCCCACATGATTGTTTGCCCTTTTGAGGAACATCTGTGAAGAGTGATTCTATCAGCCATCCTTGTGACACTACCGTGATTGGAGAATTCCAAATCCTTACCTGGAATTAGTTGCTACCCGAAACCATCACTCGTTCCTCGAAAATGAGTCTCCTTTAAGCTATCTGCTAGCTTCACGATCCACTCGTATAGTTTAGTAGGGAAAGATGTGAAGATGATTTCGTGGATCTTTGTGTACAGGTATCAATCTAACCACTCTTATTTTGTCAGCCACGGATTCCTGTTCTCTTGCATCACAAACTCATGAATTCTCCTATACAAACACCCTTCAATTTCCTTCTTAGTTGGATTCCAATGGTATGACATAAGACATCTCTATGTAGATTTCGGTCCTGGAAATGAAACCATTTGTTGGCTTGAAGGGGGCCTGACCCAAGTTCAGAGTTAATGAGCAAAACAAATCCCCACACTATTGGCCCTTTCGGTAACATCCGCGGAGCACAGACTGACATCTCACCTGAAGTAGTATAGGGGGATGCTGGAACCAAGTTTTCACACCCTTGAGATGTCTAAGGGGTTGGTTTAGTCTAACTATGAATACCTTCATGCAAGTTATTTCATGCACTACCCTAACATGCAAGGCCTTTGCGATCTATTACAATCACCCTCACACATCCCTAACCTAGGGCTGAGGTGCTTTCGTGTTTCTAATGCAGCGATCTGCGCTATTTCCTCAAGTTACCACATGGATCTTACTTATCTTCTTATAACTGTTAGTTAACTTCACGTAAATAGATATTTATCTTATACTCACTTAATCAACACAACCATATAAGTTCGTACATCATATAAACATCAGAAATGTAATTTATACCCAATACATTTAATGCAGAAAACAATAAATAAATACATAGGAATGGTATAAAACTTCTCTTTATTAATGCTTCAATCGGTTACAGACTCAACTTTCCTTGCGCACTCAGCTACAAGGGTCCACGAACTTAGTTGTGGACTACTAGGCCTCTGTGCACTCAGCTACATAGCCTTCTCCTACTCTATAACCCAATACATGTTTCTACACTTAGATAAGACTCAATTCTCCATCTATTAATTCATGACTCTTCTTCCCTTACAACTTAGAGCCTCACTCTATTTATACAATCCCATGGTTCACAGACTATGGGTAGATCTCTAAAGCCAACATTACATTACAAAAATGAGGGTGGACAACCCTATGACTCATTTACAAGTTTACGCTCTGCACCCAGAAAACGCGGAGTCTTTACATCAAATTTAGTCAAAATCTGGGCTTTAAGCCCTAAAAATTCCCTTCGGGGATCCCATGCCCAACAACTTTATTTCAGTTATATTAAAGAATTATTTTTTAGAAATAAATGTTGTGAGGTTGTAAAATTTGCACATATATGAAATTGTGTGTTTAATACTATAGATCTGGATCCTAAATGATTTCCTACCAGAGCTCATCCAAATTTGAATCCTCCCAATATCTTAGATAACCTTGAGAAGTTAATAAGGAAGAAAAGCTTGACCGAAAGTCAAGGGAGTAATAGTCCTCTGCCTAGAGTCAATTCTTTTATAGAGAGCTTTGTTACCATAGAAAATATTCAATTTGATATACACTTTGAACTCAATTTGTTTAGAACCAAGTCTAAAGGCTTTGCAGCTGAAACTATCACTGATGAATCAATGTTAAGACCATACATATCTAGACATCAGTGTGTAGACCAAAATATTTCCAAACAATCCCTCTAGAAGTTTGAAAACTTAAAAGACCTAGTGACAAACCTAGATCAAGCTATCCACAAAGCTTACATCTAGCAGTCAGTTGAACTTTCATCCCTATCATTCTCTCTTTCTTCTCCCATCACACAATCTTTACATCCTATTTCCACTAGTTCCATCTCCTCAATAATTTCCAATACATCCCCATCAACATCACAAATTGTAATTCAGAGTGTCTTAATACCTCCCACATCTGGACCTCTTATAGGTTCATTTGTTTTTCACCCTCATTATTGGATTGATGGGGCCTGACCCAAGTTCAAAGTTAACTAGCCAAACAAATCCCTGTACTACTGACCCTTTTGGAAATAGCTCACAAAGCACAGATTGAGGTCTCATCCGAAGCAGTATGGGGGGATGATGGAACCAAGTTTCCGCACCCTTGAGATGTTTGCGGGGTTGAGTTAGTCCAATTGTGTATACCTTTACGCAGGTCACTTCACGCACTTTCCTGACTGGCAAGGCCTTCGTGCCCTGTTATACTTGATTTTGCGCAACCCTAACCAAGGGCTGAGGAGCTTCGCACTGCTAAAGGAGCGATTTGTGCTATTTCCCCAATTTACACCGTGGATCTTACTTATATTCTTATAAAAGTTAGTTATCTTCATGTAAATAGATAGCTTATATTATATTCACTTATTCAGCACATTCATAAAAGTTTGAGCAACAAATAAACAATAAACTTGCAATTCATACCCAATATACTTTAATGCATAAAATAGGGAAAGATACATAGAAATAATGTACAAATTCTCTTTATTAATGCTTCAATCAGTTACAGATTCAACCTACCCTGCACACTCGGCTATAGGGGTCCATACACTTAGCTGAGGACTACTAGGCCTCTGCGCACTCAGCTGCAGAGTCTTCTCCTACTCTACAACCTAAAGACGTGACTCTACACGTAGACTCAATGCTTCATTATTATATCTTCCATGGATTCCTCCTCTTTACACTTAGATCATCACTCTATTTATACAATCCCATGGTCCACAGACCATGGATAAAACTCTCAAGCCGACATTATATTTACAACAGTAAGGATAGACAACCATATGACTCAATTACAACTTCGCACTCCGCACCCACAAATTTCAGAGTCTTTACATCCGACTTAGTTAAAACTTGGGCTTTAAGCCCCAAAACTTGCTTTGTGGGGATCCCACACCCAAGAGGCCCCCAACACAAACATCATGACTCGCCCTCGAGTCACTCTATCGGTGCGGAGATCTTCGCACGGAGACCTCCCAACTCTGCTTGGACTACTACAAGGTGAACAACACATTGAGCAGTTGCCTTCTGTATCTCTTGTACGCATTGTTTAGAGACCACAGTGTCAGAAGTACTCCCCTGTATTTGTTCTTGCATCCCCTACATATACGCGAGCTTGCCATGAATTGTTGTTGTGATTACGAAGGCCTCGTTGATCCAAGGTTGAATGCCCAAGTACAAAACACTTCTATGTGTCGTGCTACGTCTACTTCCTCCTTAAGCACTTTGGCCTCTTCCATTTGTGAAAGCCTCTATGTGAGGGACACTATCTGTGCGGTTCCTTTGACATTATCATACTACTGTTGTATCTCACGCACCTCTATTTCTAAGTGCTGTGTGTTTGGGTCCTCCTGCAGAGTGGTGAGGACCTCGAACGATTCTTCCAATAGTTTTGTGTAATCCCTAACTACACTGTTGATCTCCTCCATCCCTGATGTAATGGTGTTGGTGCGTTGTTCCCTTACCTCCTGAGGAGTTGAAGGTTGTGCCTTCAACCACATCTCTACTATCTAAAGGTTCAATTGTAGCTGAACCTTGGCCATCTCTTCTCGCACCTCACACACCCCTGTTGCTAACATCTAGTTTCATACCTGTGTTGGTGCTTCTGCTGGGATGGCCAACTTAGGGATCATCTGGCAGGCTTCTTCAATTACCTCTACCATCTACCTGTTCTGAGACATGACCTCGCCGTGCTGCAAGCTCAACTGCTCCATGTTGATCCTCTGTTCACTAAACACCTGCAGTGCGCGACTCTCCCTAGCCTGTAGTGCTGCAGTAATCCCATCCTATAGAACATAGAGCGTCTCCCAAGGGAGTGTAACCATGTTGATCCCTATTCCTTTCAATTTACTGACTGTAGGCCTGTCGGCCACATTTGCTGTAACCAGTGCCCCTTCTGGTAGTGCTATTGTGTTGGTTGTACGAGTGCGCAACATTTCCTCAGTTGTGGATGTTCCTACTGCAAGGCTGGTCGAGAGAGTACCAGCCTGAGGAGTGCACACCTACAACTCTTGAATCTATGCTTGGAGGGCCCCTAAAACAATCTGATTCTCCTTCGCAAATTTTTGGAGGGCCTCTATGAGGACATCGCACACTGTCTCTCCTATATAATAGATCCCCCTCGGTAAGGGTTATTGGGTCGATAGACATCTTAGCCACTTTTACCTTCTTGGGTGACCCCATATACTCTCTCGGGCATTGGTGCTTCAATAGTGTTGACATTGTCAATGAGACCATGTCGCTCTCCTCTACCTCTGTTTCCATCTCTTGCTCCTACTCAAGTGAAGGTGACTTTCAGCCCTCACGCTCCATTTCTGATACCTTCTGTGCTTTTGTTGTGGCCTTATGCTATTCTATTGTTGTCTACGCAGTGTATCATGCCTCCTATGCCTTTATTTTTGTTGCTTCTTTCCTTCTCATTTCCACCAACTCTGCCATGCGCAGTTTTTCCTCATCCTTCTTTTTCTACGTAGTAGACTTTTCCATCGTGGAGATGTTTGGAGTGCACCACTCCAGCAGCCACGTCTCAAGTATGTCAAAGATCACATCATCTATGGCCACATACGGTAGTTCCTTCCACTTCTTGGTAGGGTCCTTGCGTGCCCTGACATACATGTGATGAAAATCTACTTTAAAATCAAACTTTATAGGCTGTTGTAAACAGTGGGTGATAACCGCTACTTGTGGTTAATCCCCATTCTCATGTTCATCTCCATGAACACCCATAATATTTTACTGTCGCAAATGCAGTGCATGTCTTTAGTAGCCCACAATGAAGCATACTTCGTGTCTTATGGGAGATCCCTTGCAATTGTTGGGAACTCGCTATCCTCAGGAAATTCCCCACCCACCAACACTATGGACAATAGAAGCCATGTATAGTGGTAGGTTTTCCCTTGTACCTGTGCCTCGTGGAAATTCTCCAAGAACTCTTTGCACAAGATTTCATACCTATTAAACTGGACCCCCTCTACGCATTGTTCGGTAAATGCAACCACCGGCGTGGGCACCTCATCCGCACAACACTTCCGCATGACCTTACCTACAATATCTGAGTTGCAACTTTGACTGCCTTGTTCTTGATACTAGAGATTACGTAGCCCCTCTTTTTCTTCTCCGGCATGTATTTATTTTCATGGCCTCCACGATGGCAAAATCACTACTTTTCCCCTCCAAAATGTCTGTGGGGTCTACTCCTTTACACGGGAGTCGAGTAATTCGATGGATTAAGCGATCCGTGATGGGGACAGGCTCCTCTAGCCATAAATACCCATCATGCACCAGGCAGAACAAGTGTGATGGTAATACAGCACCCAGAGCAGGTTCAACAATCCTGCCTTTTCGACCCAACGCAACCATTTGTGCGGCTCCAACTCTATAACTCCCACCGTGGTGTGTTTCTTTGGCTTCATGAGGTGTGCAGTCACCAAGTGAGCAGATTTCTCATGGTCAGCGAGATCCTAGTCTTTGAACCTTAAGCTCGGCACCCTTCCCAAGTGTTAACACCCAGGTTGTTCCCTATGACTCCCTAGGGAATACAGCCGGGGTAACCACTAACCAAGCTTTGGAGTATAGGTCCTAGCCTACCTATAATCAGAGAGGGCTCTCTCTTTAAGTTTTAGCTCTGTTTTGTGAGATTTTTAGGCTAGTTATAAGTTTCAGTTTTTTGTTTGAGACTTTGGTTGTGAACTGTTGTTGTGAGAAGGGCATGAAATGTGTGAAAGATGCTAGTCCATTGGGCATATGGAGTCAGAAATCTGAGACAGTCCTGGTGCTTGTGATGGAGAAAGTTTTACTGCAAGGCTAGATCGCTATTCTTAATATAAATTCTGATTAGTGAGTGAAACAGTGGGAAATGGAATTACGGATAGTGTGATAACAATTTGAAAAACAATTTCTACTTAGTATCATACATGAATTACTAAATAGCAACAGTGGAATATTCAGGGTTTATTGGAGAAGTAAATAATTCCAATTAAACAGCTGAAGTCATAGAAAACATTTATAGTAAAGACAGATTGAGATCAGGGTGTCTCCATGGACAAATCCTAAGCTATTCTTTTTCTTTCTTCCTATATTTAGAACAACATATGAGAGATGTGAGTTAAACAAATAATATAACATTAACAGAGATAGAGAACACTTATTATATTAAGCCATAGCACTAGAATCCTGTAGCATTCAATGGTTCCAAGACAGCATGCATTAGTAAAACCCAATTCCTGTAAACTCCAAGCTTTGTTTATATCATTCTTCCAGAAATTACAGCCGAGTTCTCCTTTTTAACAAGAAACAACAATAACCACCCCTGCAAGCTTATGCGAGGGGGAATATATACAATTGGTTCTACAAAATATCTGAACCGCTGAGTCACTTGATAAATTAAATACGCTCACCAACTTTTACAAAATAGCATATAAGGAAGTTATTGCTGCCCTAAATATAAAATAAATAGTCTTTAATTCTATCAGAAATCTTCTTGACCTTTGGAGGTCACTGAGTCAGTTGAGCGTTCTGCATTAATGCTGAATGATGTGTCTTTATGCTTTGTCATGCTGTAGCTTTCTCAGCCCTGTTACCTATAGCTACCAGTGTTACTTTTAGTGGCCGAATCTTCCTGCTGAGTTGGCTCATTCCACTCTTCTCCAGTCATAGTGTATGCATCACATTTTCTGAACATGATGACTTATGTTTTTTGATGAAAAATTTTGATGAAAGCCTCATGTTTACAGCAACAACTGTATCATTCTGGTCCACCACTCCTGTGTAGGCAATTGATGTCTCAAAATTTCATCTAAGGTTTCATCTGCCTCTATGTATTTGTAGAAGTTTGGAGGCACTTCAAACAAATGTCTGATCTCATTCATAATAAAAAATAAGTTCTCTACTCTGTCATAGAGACTTTGCCCAGATGCTGACCCTGTCACCTCTGAAGTACTTGATCCTTGAATGATCTGATTGGTGGCAAATGTGTTCACCCTTTTTGCATAATTCTCATGTGATAGTAGTCTCCCTACGTTGTTCAGCAAGCCAGGAAGACCTCTTCCCTGTAATGCTGCAAACTTATCCATGAATCTGTTGACTTCTATTTGCATGTCCTGGCTTCTTCTATCCAATGTTTGTACCAGGCTTTTCAATGTGAGGACCCTCTTTATCAGCTGGATGGTTTCAGTTCTGTTGGAGATTCCTATTGCTGCCAGCTGAGGACCTGTGCGGTTATTAAGAACGTTGATCATTCTGTTGGCTATCTCAGGCATACTGCCTAGAGATGCCCTTGCTCTATGGACTTCCTTTTGTGTTTTTCCTATGAGCTCCATTTGCTCATGGATAGTCTCAATATACTGCCACTGATCTGTTATTGATTGGCCAATGTTGGTCCACAAAACTGTCCTGACCTCAGCCACCACTTTGTCAAGGGTGAGCTCTTTCTCCAACTCCTTTATCTTCTCATTGAGAGCTTTTATTTCTCTTCCTTTTACATCTACATTTGGCTTGGATTTGTCATATTTTTCATTTAGCTTAGCTAAATTCTCCTTGGCTTCATTTAGCTCTGTCATCTGGACTTCTAGGATCTTGATTTCACTCATCAACTTCTGCATATCAAGGCTCGGAGCCTGCTCTGAGGTTGGTGCTGGTGCTGATGTTGATGGAGCTTTCTGCCCTGTGGGAGGAGCAGTAGTCTGTGGGGGCTCCTCAAGGTTTATTATCTCTGGAGGGGGCTGAGAAGTTTGACCTCCTTCTTTCTACTGTAGGGCTGCCTGCAGTGCAGCCTCTGTCTCTTCCAGCTTCCCTTGTGTTTGCACTAGCTGCTTGTGCAGCCCTACCAGCAATGTTGCTACATCATGGTCCTGTCTTTGTTGGGAAACCTCTTTTGTTTGAGGGTGAAAGGTTGCTGGGATTTTAATCATCTTTCTTAGCGCTGCAAGGTCTGCATCTCTTATTTTCAGCAGCGTTTGTATAGCTTTTGGATCCTTTGGGTCATGCCCAAGCTCTATGATTATATCCTCCAAAGACCTGATCCTGTTGTCTTTGGCCTCAGAGGATGCCTTCTCCAACTCAAGTTCGGTAGCTGTATTGTTCAGGCTGTTTTCCAACCTATTTTCCAATAAGGTTTTATCTGCCAGTGTTGAATATACCATCTCACCCATTTGCTTGTGAAGTTCTATTTGGTCCATAGGGTGGATGTCCTTGGCAAGAACCTCAAGGTTGGTTCTTATATACTCTGCAATTGATTGTGGCTGCAGCATGGTTGGCATGAAATGACTCATGGTCATTTTCCCTTCTATTATGTCGTAGGCTGACATAAGCCTCTACTGATTGGTAGGGGCCATCTTAAGCAACTGGTTGTAGATTTGGAGCTTGAGTGGCCGATTTCTCCTTTTAATGTCGATGAATTGTTGCTTGATGCGTGTCTCAGCTCTCCTTTGCTGACTTGAGGAGCTGACCTCTCCTCCAAGGGTTCTTTCTTGTTCCTGTTGAAAGGAACTGGCACATGCCTCCATGCTCAGTGGGCCCATGCCCAATGATTGCCCAATAGGCATTTCTTCCTCGGAGAGGGGATGCATTCTCTGCATTTTCTCCCCTTGATTTGTGGATGTGGTGAGGGGAGTCTCCTGCTCTCTATCCCTCTTCTTTCCCTTTTCTTCTTTCTATGGAGTTTCGAGCACTGAGGCCTCCACTGTCTTTTCTTGCCTAGGAGGCACATTCTCTTGAGCCTGTTTCTCAGTGGATATTGGAGCTTCAGCTGTTTGTTCTTGATGTATTGGCTGCCCCTCTTTTTTCCCTTTTTCTTGCTGTTCTACTTGCTTTTCTGCTTGTTGTTCTGCTATAGGAGGTGGTTGTTCCTGCTCCACTGCTTCCCTTTATCCTTGCTTGATTCCCGTTGAACAGTTCCGGCTGCTTGCTACTGGGCTGTAGAGGATGAGGCAGCAGCTCCAAGTTGCCTTTGATAGGAAGAGGAAACCTACCCACAAGTTTCCAAGTCAGCCTCTTTCTCAATATTCTTTGCTTCTCTTTGTAGCATTTGCTCTCTAGTCATTAGCTCTTCTAGAGTGCCCTCTTTCCAGCTTAATGAATTGGAATATTTCTCAATATGAGGCAGTCTCACATGAGCATAGCCACCCAATTTGTATTTTACCCTCCTGAGGGAAATGAAATGATTAGGGTCATAAGGTATCCATTGGAAACTGGTTTGCAGTTTGAGGGTCTCTAGGATCAAAT
>APFE031050920.1:0-39510 GCA_000404065.3 Pinus taeda | reverse complement strand
GTATAACACTTCCTTCCATACAACAACAAAAATGACCCCATTTATGGCACTTTATGGATATCAACCACCATCCATCACATCATATTTAAGAGAAAATTCTAAAGTTCAAGCAGTGGAACATCACATCGAGCATCAACAATACGTCCTCCAACTCTTAAAGGATAACCTCGTGTTGGTGCAGAATAGAATGAAACAACAGACAGATCAACATCGCAACAAAAGAAGCTTTGATGTAGGTGACTGGGTATTCCTATGGCTACAACCATATAAACAAATGTCTCTCAAGCAAGCTAAAAAGGATAATAAATTTTCACCAAAGTATTATGGTCCATACAAGGTGTTGCAAAAGATTGGTACTATGACATACAAATTGGAGATTCCTGCAGCTTCTCGAGTGCACCCAATTTTCCATGTTTCATGTTTAAAGAAGGTTATAGGCAACAAGCTCCCAGTTCAAACAATATTGCCAGAACCTGATGAGGATGGAAAAATTATATTGGAACCGGAAGCAGTCACAGAAACAAGAACTCGACATCTACAAAATCGATCAATTTTGGAGTATCTCATCAAGTAGAAGAACTTATTCGCTGAAGATTACACATGGGAGGATGAGAATTTTATACAGAAGCATTCATAACTACTCAAGCATTGAGGACAACACTTTTTTGAAGGAGAGGGGCATGTTAGGTCCCTATAATACTAGTGATTACCTGATTACTATTGTAGTTGTATCCCTTATTAATATTGTTGTGCCCCTATTGTCACCATATTGTTATTATTGTGCCCCATAGAATCCCTTTATTGTTATTTTTGTGCCTTTATATTATTATTGTTAGGTCGGTTGTGTTATATTGTCACCCCTTAAACTCCTATATATAGAAAGGAGGTTTTGTCATTTGAATCATCCAAGAATTGTTCATTTGTGTAATGTAAAGGTGGTTGCGCCCTCGAAGAGGCTAAATTCTAAGGCATTTATCTCTCTTTTCTATCTTTTTGTGAGCTAGTTTCATAACAAAATTCCATAACTTTCCGAGCAACTCCTCCACCTCGTTAGACTACGAGCAATAAAATATTTTATTATTTGTTATTGTGAAGAATATTTTTATTATTTAGTTATTAAACTATATTTAACTTATAAATAAGCATGAACTACTATATAACCTTTATTTATATCTAAAAACAAATGAGACAAAAAATCTTTTTTTTCAATTTTATATATATATATTTTAAAAAAATAAATTAATAAATTATAAAATGCTTTTTTATGTCCAAAATAAATTAAAAAAATAAAATTATTTTTTATTAAATCCAATACATATAATTTATATTATCAATATTACAATTGCACTTATAATATAGTTATTTGATTCTATTTTCTAAATTAATAAAGCAAATTAACATTATTAAACCACAACTATTCAACTACCTTGAGTTTATTTTTTAAATTATATAAGTTAAATATTCATTATTATTAATATCTATTTAATAAGAAAATAATTTTCTTTTAAGAATGTCTATTATTAAAACACTATGTTAAAAAATATGGTTTTTTTAATAATTAGTAAATTAAAGATTAAAGAAAGCTCAGAATTGTATCTTAAAAAAATATTGATTACTTTTAATTAATTTTTTAAAATATTTTATAAACCAGTGAAAATTTCACTTTTTATTGAAATAAACAATTATCACTATTATTATTTTTAATGCACATGTATATTTTTAAATTATTTTTAAAATAATATAAATTTCTCTCGGACGGGGTGTTTGTAAGGGAGTGGGGAAGGCATGTTGTCATTGCCCTTCTTGGTTTAGTGACCAAGAGACATGGAAGCAAACTTCCATAAGGAAATGAACATCTGTAAAACTATTAACACCACACTTGAGGCAAATAATACACCAGATCCTTGATCCCAATATTATGCATGGCAAATTCCTTGAGGAGAAGTTAGTCTACCTGGATGGTCTTGTCCCCATGTGGAAAATGAATGGCATTTATATCATTATAAATCTACTTTCCCTTCTAGTGTGAGCTTGCCTAAACTCTTACACCAAACACTTTGCCTCATACTCAATTGCTCCATCTTCTGCTCTCCACGGGGGCTTTGGCCGGCTTACCTCAATGAAGCTTGATCAAGCCCTATCACAACTTCCATTCTTGCCCTTGATAGTCAGAGTTTCTGTTGCATTATTGAGAATTCTTGGCACTACAAGGCTATTTTTCTCTCGCCCCTTTGTTTGGCAAGTCAAGGCTTGATGTTTCCATTTCTAGATTTTTCTTCTCTACATGCATGTTGGAATGTTGGGTTGGACATAGGTGGTAACAGTAAGGTTGACACCACCCTCCATGGTAGTTAAACTCCTATAGCATTCCTTGGTTTAACAATTTCAAGTACGTATAATATTTTTCACTTAATTTATGTCCCTTTATTCAACATTACAACCCATTCATTCTCGGGTAGCTTGTTCTTTGTTTCTTTCCTTATTGGGCTCTTCTCATTCCTGAAGTTACATTCCCCTCATTTCCTTCATTCAATTTCCATTATATTCCTTTGCTCCTTAGCCTGTTGTTGCTCATTTCTTAGTGCCAGCCTTCGTTGTTGGTTCGTCATTGGTGTGCATCTCTCTCTACACCTTCCCTTCTCCCTTGTGGTTAGTTGGGGGCTTTTCTCCTCCCCATCATCTGATCTTCCATACCTTCTTGCTTTCACGTACCCTTCCCTCCCCTTTGTGGCTAATTCACTTGAAGTCAACATCAACATGTTCACCTTTTCTCCTATCCTTCTCAGTATTAGAATTTTTTTTATAGTCATGCCTCATCAGTGATCATGTGTTTGTTGATGGTATGCTTAGTATCAAGAATGTGTCTCTCGAGGACATACACATGTGTATCACTGACTTCAGGAATCTATCAACTGAGTTCGGAAACTCACCTTGGGACCATCGAAGAGGAATTTTCCCAAATGGAAACGGAAGGGGCCTCCCATCGGCAGCAACTTTCAAACATAAAAGTTTGGTTGATCTAGTTGACTAGGTGCCTAATGTTGGGCATAACCATGGAAAGTTTAATCAATATACGAACACCGTTGATTTGGATTGGCATTTGAAGTTCCTCCCGAAAATAATTTTGTTGGATCTTTCTGAGCGCACGTTTCACATCCTACACTCCTTCCAATGGCATTTAGGGATGTAGATAAGTGCATGAGCCACATAAAGCACAATATGAGCATTCCTCCACCAACTGGAAGCATCCTCGACAACACAAAAGATCCAATCTAGTTAGCTACTACAAATTATGACTCCTAGACTTTGTTTGTTATGCTCATGGCCATTTTTTTTATCAGATAGTTCTATCCTCAGTGCATTTTGGCCAGCTTTTTAGTATATATACTCTCTACTCATTTTTTAAAGCATGACCTCACTTGCCTCTATACAAAGAGTGCACTTTTGGCTATGGTCTGATGTCCGTAGTGAAAGACTAACATAACATCACTAGAATATCCATATAAAAAAACTGTATTTCTCCATTAAATTTCAATTTTTTTATTATAAGAATATGAAAAATTTAAATCTTATTTAAAAAAGAATAATCTGAATAAGTGATTATACTCGTGTAGGAAAATAAATTGCATTATTTAAATTAAATTTTATAATTTTTAAAATGAATGAAATTTTAGTTAATAATAAAAATAATTGAAATTAATAAAATAATGTGATAACGATTAATATTGGGATTAAAATAGTTTGTAGAATTTAAAAGGTAAGATATTACTTACAAATCATTAGAATTTTCTCTCGACTCTTAAAAAGTATCAAGAGAATTGTTTCAATCATAATTTTGTTGAGTTAGGCAGTTAAGGAGGTTGGTGGTGTTATATATGGTTTGAGATATGGATATAATGTGGGCCTAAGCTTGAAAATTTAAAAGTTAAAAGAAAGTATTTTTATTTTTATTTTTAGTTTTAGTTTTATTATGGAGTTCAAAATCACTCAACCTTGAATTTCATTATGGAGCTCATGGGAATTTTTCTCAACTAATCTAACAACATTGATAATATAATTTTATGAGTGTATGAAAATTTAGTTAAATTATAAATAATATGATTTAATCAAATTATATATAAAAATAAAAGAAGTTAAAATTATGAAAGTTTATATTTTTATTTCTAAATAAAACTATTAATATTTATAATTGTATTTTCATCTTATACTCACATTTGATCTTGTTTTCAAAATATTTGTCACACTACCAATTTTCTTGATCGTTTAGCAAAACTATGGTGATCTAGGAGTGTTTCTCTCACTTCTTTTTGAGCATATAAATAAAATGTTAAACAACTTTAATTAATTTCTTACCTTCTTAAGGTTTGGTAGACCATATAGGTCTTAGTATATGTTAATCATCATCTTCATCATCACACACACACACAACCACACATACTATATTAATTTTTATCAAAAATACATAGAGATATCAGTACCACTACTAGCCTGACACTCGGGAATCTAGACTACTAACACAATGATATGGCTTTTGTCCACATAAGTTTTCTGGTCATAGTAACAAAACCAAAAACATATGAATGTCTAAAATGATTAAAAATTTATTCATAAACTCGGAACTCGCTTCATGATCATGTATCTAGATCATGAGTAATGTCCTCTTTGGAAATAAAAAAACTCCAAATCCATTAGATTTTTGGCCAACACTAAAAACCTTGTTAGTGAACTTCCTTATGTGCTTCTAGTTCATAAATACGTAGTAAAATCTCTTGTTGTGTTTCCAAGCATTGTACGAATATTTTTAGCATTTTTTTTTTATCTGACTTGGTTAAAAGCACAATGTGCGACCAACATAACCCCAACTAGTACTAGTCTTTCTATCTTCACTTGTGAAAACATGTGATGTCTCACCCAAGGTATCGATGGGCGTTGTAAGAGCCAGGTTTCTACAATGGTGAGGAGAAATACAATCTACAATGAGCAAACATCCTATACTACTCAACCTCCCATTTAGACACTAACCCTAATATCATATATCCATAACATTTACTATGACATCACTGAACAAAAATAAAATTTAAAAAGGGGTGTCTCGTTTATGTACACTGCCACAATTGTTTCATACACATTACAATCTCTAGTTGGAGTATAATTAACCATTAAGCAATCAGGCTACAACACATAGGAAAGTGAAAATAAATAGAACACTAGCTATCTTTTCTTATTACGCAAAAGAGAGCTAGTTACAACACATACAACCTTACCATAATGTTTCTCCTTAGCTTACCAACCTAAATTCAACATTACAAAGATACAACAAAAGAGAAATCAACTAAAAATTAATCGACCATCTAACGATGAACCAATAATGAGTCAAACTCAATCCCTATGCCTTTTGTCGATTTATACATGATTACCTAAAGTAAGATACCATGGGTAATACCTAGTTATGTCATTACCATGGGAATTACCATGGGAAGATACACAATAGCTGCTAAACTAGACCAAATTAAAACAAAAGATCAACAAAAAAGTCAAACTTAGCCATTTTGGCTCCTTTTCTTCTATGGCACTAATGATTGTGCAATTCTCCATTCTACTTTCCCTTCTACACTGATTCTATGAATTCCATCGAAATTGTGTGATGCTCTAGTGTGTTGTTTAGTTGCATCCTTCTACGTGCATTGCAAAAATAGACTTAGAATATATTTCATCTGATCAACCCAAAACATACCCCAATAAACACTTTATCAATTAAATTTTTAGCTGCCAATACAACTCAATGGTGTGCATATACTTAGTTTGAAAAGTTCTCATGTTTCTAGTATTTAGGACCCATCTTTCTACCTCTTCCTCGACATCAACATCCGATCAAAGTCGTTGTATTTTTGTTCTTGCTTCTCTTTCTCTATTTTAAATTTCTCTTCTAAAACCAAGGGGGGTGTACTGCATAAAGATTTCTTTAGAATTTTTACAAGATTATTTTTCACTCGAACTCAAATGGGGGTGAGAAACCCTTTTCCCTCAATGACACCTGACCCAATAGTTCATCGAATAACAACACCAAATATGGAAGAAACTGGCAAACAAGAATGTAACAAGACTAAGATAATATCACGACAAGGAGAAGAGCCAATGAAACTAGAGCTAGAAGAGATTTATAGAACAATTCAAGCTAAGAAGGAGACATGGTGAGAACATCTGCTAAAAGTAGAGAAAAAGTTGCATCTTCCATCTTGAAATCAAACTATAAACTGAGTCCCATAGAAAGTCTCACACCTTGTGAAAGGATTTAGGGAGAACAATATGTAGCTATAGCCCAAGCACCCTAACAAAGACACTAAGTGACAATAATAAGGCTATTGAGCCAAAAAAAGAATAGGCTTCCAACAAATAAAAATTACTTGTTACAAACCTTAATACAATTATAAAATGCCATTAATAGAAACTATTTAAAATTAAGAAATTTGTTGTAATTGAAAAAATTAAAACATATTCTAATGAGATTATGAAATAAAATTATGATAAAATCTTAAAAATTAAAAAAATAAATGAAATAACGTTATGATAAAATCTTTAAAATTAAAAAAAATAAATTAAATAACGTAGAAAAATGTTTAAATAATCAAAATATGGTCAATCTTTCAATACAATTATAAATAAAAATAAAAAATAGATTAAAATAAGAAAAATATGTTAAATTACTTCGTAAAGAGAGTACAATTGTATGTAAACGAAACACTCTATGTAGTCATTAGTGTTAACTGTCGTTAATTAATACAGAAAGTATGGCTTAGAGTATTGATTTATATAAAAACTATATTAGTATTGGTTCGTATAAAAATTATGTGAAGATGTTATTTAAATGATGTGGGTTGAGGGATGGAAATTCAAGATTATTAAATTGAACTATTTATAAAATTAATAAGCTTGTATAGCTAGGGTTTTTTTAGTCTGGTTTAATAAAATATTTTAATGTCATGATGTGTTGTATGTACTCCAAACAATAATAAAATTGTAAAATGAGTTATATGAATATTTGTTTAACTTTTTTTAATATAATTAAAACATTTTTTGGTAGATAAAAGTTATATGATATATATATAACTATAATATATATTATGATATATTATATATATAATTGATTATTGAAGATTAATAGATAACAATGTTAAAAATTTTTATTTAATATTGAATGATGGCAAATTTTTTATTAATTGTCCAGTAACCATTTGTCATGTTCATTGGAGGGCTATTTTATAGTTTGACATACGTCCATGTCCATTATAAATGCTATAATGAGAGGTGTACCAAATTTGCACATGTTATTTTTACATCTTTTTTTTAAATTTATATTTTGTAGAGAGTTACTCTTTTTATAAATTTAAAAAAGTAGAACCATTAAAAATTGTTTATTCAATACTTTACACCAATGAGAAAGTGGAATTTCTGAATTTAATTACAAACCATTTGTGTTTATGTTACATAATAATTAATATATAATGTTATTTTTCAAATTGTTTATATTTATTATACATAGTAATTAGTGATATAGTACATAGTAATTAATAATAAAGTACAGAAAAGTCAATTCTTGCGATCAATTTTTTTTTTTGTAAGTAAGCATTTGTATTAAGAAACAAAAATATTGTACAAAAAGGCTGCCCGGGCTGACTGGAGCCCGAGGCATAGCAGAGAACAAGACATCTTGACCAAAAGACCTCCTACAGAACCCCAAAGAAACAGGGCAGCCGGCAAGGATGAATTATCCACCTCGGCTCTGAGGAGTAGACAGGAAGAGAGCAGAGTTACACAAGAAGCTAACAGACTGGCTAGGAGTCAAGAGCATTACGGGGGATTCAACCCAGCTTGGGTGGAATCCACAGTTCGGCCATTTTTACCTTTCTTCTTACCAACTTTGACCCATCCAAAGTGATCCTGAATGGATGGCAGAACTTGCAGCCTACGCTGGGCTGACGGGGAGATCTCCTTGTCTGAGTCCGAAGGAGAGGTCTCAAGAGAACGTTTCTGAGAGAGCGAAGGGGCGGAAGACACCTCAGGACCAGTAGGGGCCGGGTCTTGAGCCAGCGAAGCATCCATCTCTTCCTCAATCACTTCCTCTTCATCTGAGCTGGAACTGAAGACATCCATGGGGGGAGGGTCACAAGGCTTCCAACTTTTGGATTTCAGCTTAGGAGCTGCCTTCTTTTTGTGGGTTGGGATTGCTAGGCATGATCTATGAAGGTGCCCAGTGAGATGACAAGTTCTGCAGTGAAACATTGTGTTCTCATAATCCAAGGTTTGCGTCCAATGGAAATCTCCAACCTTGAGAATAATCTGCTCTGGTAAACCTTTACTCATGTCTATTTCTGCGCATATTCTGGCGAAGGTGTAGATGCCTTTTTCCCCTCTGGAGGTATCTGTAGCTAGAAAGCGGCCTAAGTAGTTACCGATTCCTTCAAATACAGCAAAGTGCCATAAATGAACTGGGAGGTTGGGAAGCCGGACCCAGATGGGGAGTTTGGTAATGACAGCCGTGGAGGGATCAAAATCTGGGAACCAGGGGGTTAAGAATAGCCTGACAGAATCCCAGAACCAAGGGCCTTTTGTCAAAGCTTTTTCATAATCCTCACTGTCAACAAAAACTACAATGAAGAACCCTTTAGAACAGAAGAGAACCTTGCAGTTGTTGGTCCAGTTGGAGTGAACCCATTTGTAGAGATCTGCTGTGCTTGGCCAAAGCCCATTGAACCTGCAAATAATGTCGAATTCAGCAAACAACTGGAGCTGCCTGTCCATCATTGGGTCCACAACCTCAATGGTGGGGGATTCCTCCAGCTTGTCTACCAAAAAAGGTTTTGGAGCTTGGGCTGGAGCAGCAGAATGCTTGGTTTTCTGAGCATGGACAACGTCTTTGTAGGATAAAGCTGCTGCTGAAGAAGACTGTCCTGCAGCCCCTCCTCTCAAGCGAAGAGAGAAAATAATGGAAGCATTTCTTTGAATATCGTAAAAGGAGAGGGGTAGGAGATTATCAAGTTGTTTACCTTTGAAGAGGAGCCTTTGAGAAGCAGAAGGAATCCCCAACCTGAGGTACAGACTTTGCTTGAGGTCTTGCACGAGATCTGAGGAGCTCACCCATTGAAGCAGCGTTTTGCCTAATAGAAGTGCTATACAGATTTGGAAGGATTCAGAATACTTCGCTACCTGCTTTCCTTTACAGGCAAAGTTTGACAGGGGCCCAAGCTGTGCCTGCAATGTTATTCCCTGTGCTGGGAGACTAGCGCACTCAGTCAATAGGGATGGCTTGAGAGGAGACAGGGCCTCTCTGAAGCAAGCCACTGCATTAGTTGTTTGACTGAGCTGAGGTAGGGTAGCCACCGGAAGCTGCTTCTCATTCGAGTTATTTTGAGACCCACTCTGAAAAGTCCAGTCTCTTTGTTGTATTCCTTCAAACAATTGCCACGCATCCTTCCTGTGCGGGCGTATTTCAGATATTTTGAGACTGAGATTTCCTAGACGCCGTTTCAGGTTTCCAATCCTTGAAAGACGCTCAGAAAGGAAACGAAACGAGGGAGAAGGGAAATACAGAGTAACCCTGCTTCCCGCCCTGAAAAGGTTCTGGAGAGAAGGGTCCCAAACTAGGAAAAACAACGTTAATGTATAAGAAAGAAATCCCTCAGCCGGAGGGTGATCCTGTTGTGCTACAATCAGGAAGCTGAATCCTAACGTGGCGGAGCACAAACCCCTGCTGGGTTCCAGGCAGAAGCCATCAAGGGAATAGCTACGCAGGTGAAGGACACCAGAGCTAAAGACTGCCCCTCCTCCGGCAAAGAAATGCTCAGAAGAAAAACTGCGCAGAAAACAGAGAGCGAGCGAACCAACCTCAGGGTTCAGACTTGGGAGAGGAAGCGTCGCGGGGGGGCAGCGGACCCATGCTACATCGAGCTGAGAGGAAACAGACCTGTTGAAAACCCTTGTTGCCGCCATTCTTTCGTTCAAGCCAAATATTTCATTACCAGATAATTCTTGCGATCATTACACAATAAGAGGAGATACATTTTAACCAATCATATTTGATATAAATAGAAATAAATTTTATTTAAAAGTAATAAATTTAATTTCATAATGTTAAACTTTGAATAAATTTTAATTTTTTTAATAAAAAAAAACTAATAACAAATCAATGAAACATTGAATACGTTATATCATGTGTAAAGACAAATATAATAAAATTTGAGAAAATATGAAATGATATAATATGTAAGAATCACTGTCACTCATTTGATAGTTAGTTTCAAGGGCGTTCATTAAATGCATGTAATCTCCCAATTATTCAAACACACATAATGTTTTGTATCATGTTATGCATTATGAAAAGCATGGTGACACAGGAGGTTGATCAAAATAAGGTGGAAGTCTTCCTTTTTAGATTGCATTCAGTCCGGTTCCTCTTATCGCATATCGCATGTGAGAGGATGAGTCTTAGGAATGCGATGAAGAGTCACATGTTGGTGTGATCCATGATATTGCGATGGATTTCTTGTTGGGGCAATCCACGATATTGTGATGGGTTTCTGCGAAGGAAACTTCGGCCATAGGAATGACATCATTGCTAATGGGACCAACCCTTTATATCTGCAAGTTAATATTTAACTGTTGATTGAATGATATTAATGATGTGGTTGGTTGACCTTTATGGTATTGTACTACAATTTAATTGTGACGAGGACATGTGTACTGGCCTTGGGCCTCATTCCTTCCTACTCTTACTATCCTCCGAAACCCTAAAATGTTCATTCCATTGTTGTTTCCATATGATACTTGTGAGGTCTGTGGTTTCACGAAATGAGGGTCTGCTCTGTTAGTTTGATGGTGTTTCGTTTCACTGTGCCTGGGCATGAAACTCTAAGAGGGTTTCCACTTATGTATGCTCTCATTGCTTCTGGTTCCGTGCTTGGTTTTGAGGCGCTGGAATCCTTGGTCTCGGTCTTTGTTATTAGTTTCACTCACTTCTGGTTATGTTTCTAGTTGCAATCTTTGGTTGTATATGATTGTCTTCAATGCACTTACTTTACAGTCTCATTGTTTTCTTGTTTTTTTGACATAGGTTGCGGTTGTGGAGTGGCTCAGCTTTCATCTCTCACTCGACAGTCATCCAAAATGTGAGTTCTCTCTCCATGCTGGTATTTTCTGCTTCATTTTTCCTCCATCACTGACAGTCTTTGCTCCTTGTGGGCAGCAAGCACCTTTGCAACTGTAACCTTAATTCTGTAGCTTCTCCTCTGGTTTGCATAGGCTCGGCTCTCCCTCAATGAGTTTCTTAATAACCCTTTCCTCTGATTTTTGTTTTGTTTTTGTAATTGTGGTTTCGTTCTTCAGTTCTAATGGCCTACTTGTTGACCAATGCAGGTGAGTGACAGGCTTCGTTTGTCGTCATAATGCCTTGTCTCCTACGCCTAAACCGGGTAGGGTCGCTCCTCGGTGTTTTTCCCATTTGACTATTTGAGAGTTTCACTATTCATAGGGTTTTATGGGTTGTTAGTTGAGTTTTGGCTTCGGCCTTGCTATACCCTGGCCTCACTATGCTTGTAGCTTTACTGTATATTTTTATGGCTCTACTATTGTAACCATGGTTGTATTGATACGGTCCTGTGATGACCTCGTGGTGGTTTATAGTTTTGTCAACTCTGTTTTATTTGCTAGTATCTGAATAGTGAAATAGGAGCTCAGCTGACAAATACAATATTAATATATATATATAATATATATATATATATATTATTATTTATTTATACAGTAGTTTTGATTGTTAAAAAATTGCAAGGAAAATGGTTATGTGTTCATTTTTGTACCTGTAGCTTGTTTTCTTGGTATTCCTCCGACTGTGGCTCTTTTGTTTCTTCCATAGGCTTGGTCTGTTATGCTGCTGACTTGTTTGGATGCTCTCCTCACTTTGGTGCTTATTGTTCACTTTCTGTCATCATCATGCTTATAGAAAAGAAAAGGAATTTAATTGTATTTCAAAGAAAAGATGTTAAAGTTGTAATATGAATGGATTCAGATGTGTTTGTTCTTCAGAATGCTTCTGTGCATTTTCTTCATTCAGTTCTATGATGGTCAAAAAAGATTATGATAGTTGTTTCCTCTTTTTGTTTTGTAGATAACACTGGACAGTTAGCAAACTGCCAATAGTCACATTAAGTGGTTACATTAAGTGGTTTCTGAATAACTGTCTTTTCTTGTTTTGTAAACTAAAAGAAAATTTTAAATAAAACTAAAAAGTAAAAAGAACACGTAAGAAAAATACTAACAGTGGTTGAGACAACCATTCTTAGAAATGTAAATTAAAATGAAAACTAACGAAACTCAAACTGTTAGAAGAGACAAACTCCCAACCATGACCTCCCTGAGCTGGATGCTCCTGCATCAATTGCACTTTGATCAACGGTGGATAGTGATATCAGACGAGCTACTTGCGCAATGTTTACCCGCCCTTACGGAGCCGATAAGGATTATAAATCCTTAATATATAAAAGTGTGGGTCCGTTTTTGGAATTAAAGTTCGAGCACTTGGTGACCTGATATCCATTGGATAATAGAGGCCATCAAATCCTACGGCTTGTGGGTCTTCAACTAGCACACGGGTTAAAAAGAGGCCTAAACCCCATAATTGACTGTGTCCTAAAAATTTTGAAATTGAGATCGACGGCTAGGAGTGACTGCGGGGATTCAACCATGATCAAGAAATTTCATATTCTCCTACCCCCACGGTTGACTGATCACCATTGATCTACCAGATTTGTCGATCTGATGATCTAGATCTATTTCTCTACCCTTCTTCTTCCACCATTAATACTAAATGACCATGATTAACACATAAACACTGAGATTTACAATTAAAGTATGAAAACAGAGAAAATACCCGATTAAGTTTCAAAATGTAGATTCATAGAGGTAAACGAGAGTCTTCACCAGGATTAACACACAGTTGCACACTGAATCAATTTCTTCAATATAATAGTAGTTACAGATTCTTGGTCCTCTCGACTCAGTTACAAAAATTTATCTGACCTCTGTCTCAATCTCAAAACCCTATCTATCACTCAACTCTCACCTCTCACTCAATTCTCAATCATCTCAGCTAATCCCTTTCCATTACATTTTCTTCTCTTTTATGAGTCAAATCCTATTCTAATTATACTAACAACGCGATCTCTATTTTAATCAATCTAACAATCAAATCTCTCTTTTTAAGCTCTATTACACACCTATGCTAACAACTTAACCCTTAGTCTAAAATAATACAATTTTATAATTATTACAATAATGAAGTAAAGATAATTTTCGAGAGATCCAACCCTCTCTACCAAAACTAACTTTTGACCACTTAGGTTAGTGAAATTCAACTCATTTAGCCACAACATGTGAACAAACCATCACATTTCTGGCTAAGTCCAGATGCTCCTGCATCAGACTCCCAGGAAAGAAAACAATCATCCCTCAAACTTTCAGGGTTTACTCCATACTTTTGCAACTCTGCTGTTGTCTACTAACTAGCATCCTCCACTGGATGTCCTTTCTATTTGACTAGATATTGAAAATAAACTTGTCCTCTGGTTCTTTTGGATACTCTTTTCTTGAAAACAACTTCCACCTCTTCCTTAAATGTCTTTGGCATTTGTTCTTTTCAGTTCAGAGTTTGAACTTCATCTTCTATAGTTTCCTCTTGTAGCTCTCTCTCTGTCTCTTTGTATGGATACAAATATACAACATTGAAGATAGGTGATATTCCAATCCCTTCTGGCAATTCAATTGCATAAGAATTAGTTGAAAACTTTCTTAGTATTCTACATGGTCCTATCTTTTTCATTTTTAGTTTATTGTAAGTCTTAGTAGGAGATATTTATTTTCTCAAATACACCGTCACTAAATATCCCACTTGGAATTATTTCTTTCTTCTTTTCATATATACTCTCTATTTGTATTTGCCACTGCTTTTCTGCAATCTGCCTTTGACATCTTCTTGTAACCTTTGCATCTTCTCTGCAAACTCTTCATCTTTTGCACTTCTTGTCTCTTGTTTACCCAAATTTTAGAGCTCATACACACCCCTTGGATTCATCCCAAAAACAATATGAAATGGACTCATTCTAGTACTTCAATTTGGAGTGTCATTATAAGAAAACTCAGTCTGAGCTAGTGCTAAATCCCATTGCTTAGGATTTTGACACACTAAACTTCTTAATATGTTTCTCAATATTTTTCTTACAACTTCGATCTATCCATCTGTTTGAGGATGGTATGCTGAACTGAAACTGAGGTTAGCACCTAGTTTCTTCCAAAGAGTTCTCCAGAAATGCCCTACAAAATTTCTATCTCTATTAGACACAATACTTATAGATAATCCATGTAATATTACAATTTTTGAAAAAAATAGATTAGCAATATGTGTTGCATCACTAGTCTTCTTACATGCAATAAAATGTGCCATCTTGGAAAATCTATCTACAACAACATAAATGGAATCATTCCCCCTTTGATTTTTAGGTAACCCCAAAACAATATCCATGCTAACTGCATCCCATAATTAGCCTGGTATTGGCAATGGCTAGTACAATCCTATATTCTACCTTCTCCCTTTAGCATGCTGACATATCCTACACTTCTCTTAAAATCAATTTGCATCTTTGGCCAATAGTAAAAATTATTTACCTGAGCAAAGGTTTTGTCTTATCCAAAGTGACCAGATAATCCTCCATTGTGTTTCTCCTTTGTTATGGTTTCGCTCATAGGACATTTGGGAATGCAGAACTTGTTGCCTTTAAACAATAAACCTCCTTGGATAAGATAATCTAACCACTGAATTCTGCTATGAACTATTGGATTTTGTACTGTTGTATAAATATCTTTGAAATTTGCATCATCTTTATACAGTTCAACCATTTCTTCAAATCCTACAACGCCAAATTTTAATTCTTGCACAATGAAATTTACCCTGCTTAAAGCATCAACAACTTTGTTGAACTTACCACTGGTGTGTTTTATCACAAAAGTAAAGCTCTGCAAACACTCTACCCACTTGGCATGTTTCTGGTTCAATTTTGGTTGGTTGTTTATGAACTGTAATGCATGATTGTCAAAATAAAATATAAACTCCTTCGGTAGCAAATAATGTCTCCATTTTTTTAAGGCTTTTACAATAGCACAAAATTCTTTATCATAAGAAGAATACTTCTTCTTAGCTTCATTTAAATTTTCACTGAAGTATGTTATTGGTCTTTGTTCCTGACTCAAAACTACTCCAATTGCAACTCCACTAGCATATGTTTCAACTTGAAATACTTTTTCAAAATCAAGTATAGCTAAAACTGGTTTCTCTATGACTTTCCTCTCAAGTAACTTAAAATTCCTGTCTGCTACTTTTGTCTATTTGAATGGCTAATTAGTCTCCTTGATTGTTTCAAGAATTGGTGCACAATTTTGACTAAAACCTTTGATAAATTTCCTATAAAACTTGCAAGATCATGAAAACTTCTTATCTCAAATATATTCCTTGGAATAT
Organism: Pinus taeda; assembly: GCA_000404065.3. Taxonomy (NCBI): domain Eukaryota; kingdom Viridiplantae; phylum Streptophyta; class Pinopsida; order Pinales; family Pinaceae; genus Pinus; species Pinus taeda. Next base: position 23,948 of record APFE031050920.1, on the reverse strand, counting down.
GCTAGTTCCAAATTTCTTGGACTTTCTCTGGATCCATTTTCAACCCTTCTTTAGAAACTACAAATCCCAAGTAAATTAATTCTTCTTTCATGAAACTACATTTCTTCAGATTTATCAGTAGTTTCTCTTTCTGTAGAGTTCTTAAAACCAATTTAATATGCTCTACATGTTCTTCTTTAGTTCTACTAAAAACTATAGTATCATTAAGATAAATAATAATAAACTTGCATGCATATTCCTTCAAGGCTTCATTCATCAATCTCATGAACATGCTAGGTGCATTAGTGAGTCCAAAAGGCATCACTAACCACTCATACAACCCACTGTTTGTTTTAAATGCAGTCTTCCATTCATCTCCTTCTCTAAGTCTTATTTGATGATATCCACTCTTCAAATCTATTTAGTAAAATACTTTGACTGACTCAAAAAAACCATCAAATCATCCATGCGTGGTTAAGGAAATCTATACCTAATAGTGATCTTGTTTATGGCTCTGGAATCTGTACACATACGCCATTCACCTCCTTTCTTTGGACTGAGTACTGTTGGTACAACACATGGACTAAGACTCTCTCTGGTTAGTCCATTATCCATCAATTCTTGCACTTGTTTTCCAACTTTTGCATTCTCTTGAGGAGTTAATATGTATGATGTTTTGTTTGGCAAACTTGATTTTGGTATTAGATCAATATGATGACTAATATTCCTGACTGGTGGCAATGCATTTGGCAACTCATCCACAATAATATCAGCAAAATCATTCAGCAGAGTTTTGATTTCTTTAGATAAATCATCTAAGTTTATAGAAGTCAAAATTACCTTAGGTCTTCCTATGACAGCAAAATGAATTTCTTCACCTTTTCCAGCCTCTTGCAATAGCTCTTTTCCACTCATCAACATAGCACTGTTTTCAGGTACTCCTTTGTCAGCTTCATCCTTCAATGGCAGCAGTGTATGTCTATTTCCATCCTTCTCTAGTGTATAAGTATTTTTCCTCCCATCATGAATAGATTTCCGATCAAACTACCAAGGAATTCCCAGCAATACATGGCATACATCCATTGGCATTACATCACACAATATCACATCTTTATAAGTACCAATCTGTATCTCTACCTTACATTGTTCTATCACAATAATCTGATGTCCTTTCTGCAACCATGACACTTTGTAAGGAGTAGGGTGTACTGTCTTCACTAATCCTAGCTTGTCCACCATCTCTGTAAAAACAAGGTTATTAGTGCTTCCACTGTCAATTATCACTTTACAACATTTACCTTTGGATTTGCATGTAATACTGAATAAACTCTTCCTCTGAGTTGGCTCTCCAGTCTCTTTCTCTACCTTAAGCAATGCCATTTTCAACAATAGGGATTTTCCTACTTCAGGGGATTCTTCCTTTTCCATAATTTGAGTTGTTTCTTGCTTTGCCTCAGCCACATTCACATTCCTCTAACTTGTTGTTCTATTATGAGGATAGTCCCATGATCCATGTCCCCATTCTCCACATGTGTAACACCAAATATTTCTTCCCTGTCCTCTTCCTCTAGGTGCAAATCTTCCTTTATTAAAATCTTCCCTCTATGGTGGTCTGATAATTGAACATCCTGCTTCATTCTGATGTTGCTAAAACCTTGGTCTGGTAGTTCCTCTACCTCTTACCTAACTTTTCCCTCTATTCCTCTGATTTTGTTTTCTCAACATCTTCTCTTCTACCTTCAAACCTGCTTGATAGGCATCTTTAATGTTCTTCAGACTCAGCAAGTTGATCTCATCCTGTATGTCATATCTTAAGGCATTGATATATCTGGCTAACTTCTCCATGTCATCCTCTGCATGTCCTGCTCTAATACTCAATCTATAAAACTCTTACGTATATTCTTTAACAGACATTCCTTTTTGCCTTAAATTCTGTAACTGTTTGAGAAGATTTAACTGATATTCTTTTGGCATAAATTTAGATTTTATTTTACTCACCATTTTGTCCCATTTCTTGATCTTGGACTTTCCTTTTCTTGTTCTGGATGTTTGTAGTTGATCCCACCAAATAACTGCATGACCCTTCAATCTGGTAACTTCAAATTTCACCTCCTTTTGGTCATCAACCTCCTCATAGTCAAAATATTTGTCCAATGAACTAATCCAATCCATTAGCTCTTTTGCATTGAGACTCCCTTCATACACAAGAATTTCCACCTTTGGTTTTCCACCTACTTATCCAACATCTTGATAACTTTGGTAGTTTCATTTTCCTCCTCTTCTTCTTCCTCAGAAGATTCTTTTGTAGCACTGACAACTCCTTCATCAGGTGTTCTCCTCTGAGCAATCTCCATTGTGTCCATCCTTGTACGCAGAATGCAAATATCCTCCAGCAAAACTGCATTTGCTTTAGGTCTTCCTTGACCTATGCCAGCTCCCCTCCTCGGTGGCATGTTTACTGCAGTCAACTAAATCTCTATGCTCTGATACCAAAAATGACATAGGTGGTTGATCAAAATAAGGTGGTAGTCTTCCCTTTTAGATCACATTCAGTCCAGTTGCGCTTATCGCATATTGCATGCAAGAGGAGGAGTCCTAGGAATGCGATGAAGAGTCACATGTTGGTGCAATCCATGATATTGCGATGGATTTCTTGTTGGGGCGATCTGCGATATTGCGATGGATTTTTGCGAAGGAAACTATGGCCACAAGAATGAGATCATTGCACTTTGATCAACAATGGATAGTCATATTAGATGAGCTACTTGCACAATGTTTACCCGCCCTTATGGAGCCGATAAGGATTATAATCCTTAATCTATAAAAGTTCGGGTCCGTTTTTGGAACTAAGTCCGAGCACTTGGTGACCCAATATCTGATGGATAATAGAGGCCATCAAATCTTATGGCTTGCGGGTCCTCAACTAGCACACGGGTTAAAAATAGGCCTAACCCTCATAGTTGATTGTGACCTAAAAGTTTGAAATTGAGATCACAGCTAGGAGTGACTACGGGACTTCAACCATGATCAAGAAATTTCGTACTCTCCTAACCCTACGGTTGACTAATCACTGTCGATCTACCAGATCTGTCGATCTGATGATCCAAATCTATTCCTCTGCCCTTCTTCTTCCGCCATTAATACTAAATGACCACGATTAACACATAAACACTGCTATTTACAATTAAAGTATGAAAACATAGAAAATACCCGATTAAGTTTCAGAACGCAGATTCACATAGGTAAATGAGAGTCTTCACCAGGACTAAAACACAGTTTCACACTGAATCAATTTCTTCAATATAATAGTAGTTACAAAGTCTTGGCCCTCTTGGCTCAATTACAACAATTTATTTGACCTCTGTCTCAATCTCAAAACCCTATCTATCACTCAACTCTCACCTCTCACTCAATTCTCAATCATCTTAGCTAATCCCTTTCCATTACATTTTCTGCTATTTTATGAGTCAAATCCTATTCTAACTGTACTAACAACTCAATCTCTATTTTAATCAATCTAACAATCAAATCTCTCTTTTTGAGCTCTATTACACACCTATGCTAACAACTTATCCCTTAGTCTAAAATAAGACAATTTTCTAATTATTACAATAATGAAGTAAAGATTATTTTCAACAGATCCAACCCTCTCTACCAAAACTGACTTTTGAACACTCAGGTTAGTGAAATTCAACTCATTTAGCCACAACATGTGAACAAACCATCACATTGTTGGCTAAGTCTAGATGCTCCTGCATCACATGGTAATATTTACAAGAAAATATTTATACATCTCCATATATTATTTTCCACATTTGGCGTCATTTGTTTGGTTCATTATCTCATTTGGGATATCGGGCGTAAAAAGGACATTTAATTACATAAGGTAAAATAAGAAAATAATTGAATATTTTGTTTCAGAAGATTTCTAAAAGCATATATAGTGAGATTTATTTAAAAAGGCACTTTATATATTGAAAGTTATATATATATATATAAATATATATATATATATATATATATATATAATATATATATATATATATATATGACTTCGCATCATATACGGTGGTTTATACAAAATGAATTGTATTTGTTCAATTGTGTATATGAATGCATTCAGATGGTTTTTGTTTAATATGACAATCAATGTTAAGATTTAAAAAATAATGAAAAAATTTCCAATCATGTTAAGGGTTAATTATTATTTTTTTTTTATATAGCTATAAGTAAATCTACTGTTATATTTTTCATTTTGTATAATAAATATATATTAAATTGATATATCTCAATATTATTGTAAATCCGTCTTAATTCTAAATCTACCATGTTATAAAAGTGATCAAATTCCTCGAGGTGCAAATTTTTTCTGAAATTTTTTCAATTAAAATGATGGTTTTAGTACGAGGTATCTATCCCTCTTCATGGATAAAAAATTAGGAGTTAAGATACACACACAAATGTTTCAATTAGTGAGGGATGCTCAAAGTCATTACAAAAATACTCATTATGAGATCAACATGTCATACATATGAATTGAACCATCACAACATTTCTCCAAATCACCCTAAGTTAAATTCAACTAATTATATATACTCTATGTTGAGAAATACATGAATTACACATCTTCTTCATCATAATAAAACACTCTAGAATTTTTTTTGATGATAATTCTCCTAATTATTCTATACATATCAGAATATTCACCTATCTATGACATTATAATATTTTATTTGTTGTCAACATTACTTTTTTCCAAAATATGCCAACTCCATGTTAAGCACTAAAATGATTACATCATTTATTTATTGAATAAACTATGCTTTAACATTAATTAATTTATATGATATGTAATTCATTTCATGTTCAACATGGAGTTGACAAGTAGTATTTAACAAAGATAGTTTTTTTAATTTTTTTTACTTTACATATAAAGGACCCGAAAACAATTATAAATCATCATATCTTTGGATATCTACTCTATGGGACTTTCATTACTCACATTATTTTATATGGATGTGAACTTTGGGGACACACTATATTCAAAGACTCATGGAAAAATTAATCCAGAAGCAATTTATAGCTTATAATTTCATGGAACTACCCATATCCTATCCTCCCCATCAAAGAAAGCCACTCCCCCATTCAGAGTTTGGTTATGACTAGGTATGTACTGTATAAGTAGAGGTTAAATAATATGGAAGACACGAGACTTCCTTTAATTTCTAAAACCATCTTCAACTCAAGTAGGTATGGCATAGAGATGCTCATTTTGCAAAATAAGGAATAAAGAAAGATATCATTTTGCAAAATAAGGATAGTCTTAAAAATATTACTACTTCAAAGTTTAAGGAGAATTTGTGGTGTGATAAGGAGTTAAGAAAAATGAAACCAAGATATATGGAGGTGATCAACCCAAATCTCGAAAAACAAATCTCTATCTCTCTCTCTCTCTCTCTCTCTCTCTCTCACCATGATGAAGAAAATAAGCATTCTTGAAATAAAAACAAATTCTCGTGAACCCTATAAAGAAATTGGTCAATTCCTAGAACCCTTTGGGAGGAAAGAGTGTGTCATCTTTGTGATACTAAGATGGTTGAAAATTAAAGGTACTTTCTCTTAAATTACCCATCACATATACAAATTACATATAAATAATAATAATTCAATTTTAAGGTCACAACCAAGCCAAACACTAAATTAGTGTATGAGACCCTTTCGTTTTTTGGACAAAGGGTGGTTACAGACAACAATTTGACTGTTAAAATCTATAGAAGCATACATACCATGTCCCTCATAGATTTGAACCTAGTATCTTTCAAGAGGAAACACACACCCTTAACCATTAAGTCCAACTTAATATATGTATTAAAATATCTAATTTTGAGATCACAACCAATATTTATGACACTACCAACTTTTTTGACATTTTTAACTTAACAAAAATAAAATAACATCGAAACACCTGTTTTCTTAATTATTATGTTTTTATATTAAATATACAAATAACTATAAACTTTTTATGTAAAAGTCACGCAACACAATCAGCATCTCTCTATAGTAAAAGAAATAAAAATAAAAAACCTTTTTAACAAACTAATATTTAACCGATTATTATTTCTCACTAAAGGAAAAAGTTATATTTAATGATAAATCCGAGATGGATGATAATGATATACACGATATGCAAATTAGATACCCAACAAGAACGTACAGAGGCCGGTGGGAACGCATAAAAATTGTACGCCATGAAAACGTTACGTCGTTGTAGGCATCTAAATCCTCACTTGCCACCTTAAGGCCCGTATATCACGTAACACTTTATTATGTAAGGACAAAATAAGTTGATAGCAGTGATGGTGAAAAGGCACTGAGGATGATATTGGTACATACATAATCACCACGTTCATACATGGAAAAGTGCTTTACAAAAGCCATGTTTCATGCACATATGTTTGCTACAAGATGAACATTTCAAAATATATGTGCACTCTAGACAAGAAAATGATATGGAGATATATTTAAATCATATGGAGATATATGGAGATATAGTTAAATGAAAATGATATTTAAATCATTGTATCACTAATAAAATTTAAAGAATATTTAAAACAAATATGTTTGTACATGAGAGACACTTAGTACCAACCAAAAGAATTTTAAATAAAAAATTCCCAGTTGAAAATTTGCCCATACAGTTGAAAATTTGCTCATACATTTATGAAACATTTATTTTATTAATCACAAAAGTGTTAAATTAAGAATACCTAGTCACATAGTTTTTACACAAATGAGAGACATCCCTTTTATGAATTGTCCTGTCTGTTCGAATTATTGGTGGATATTGGTTTTTTATAACTGAATGTGCGAGAAGAAATTTACTATTAGAAAATTTTATTCAATTTATGACTTGTACGCTTGGGAATCTCTAAAGATATATATTATCGGTGTTCTTTCTGTTGAGAAGTCTTACATCATAGGGGGATTTCATAATCCATTCCTTGGGACCATTGATATCTTTCATAGAAATAGTAAAATCATTTTACTAAGAAATCTTATGTGTTCTTTCTGTTGGGAAGTCTTACATTATATGGGGATTTTATAATCCATTTCTTTGGGATCATTGATATTTTTTATAGAAATAGTCATTTTACTGAGAAATTCATAATCTATTCCTTGGGACCATTGATATCTTTCATAAAAATAGTCATTTTACTGAGAAATCTTATATCATATAGGAATTCTTGTCACCCATTATTTGGTAACATGGGTAACATTTACATTGCAGTATAATATAATTATCTAAATTTTATTTTATATATGTGAGAGATAATGTTTTGGGGATGTTTTCATCTTTGGAAATTTATTCAAAATATTCTGAATTTTTTTCTTAGTTTTTTGTGTGTCATACGTTGGTAAGGAGATTGGACACCTTTATCTAGACTATAGTAATAACATTGAATGAAAATCACTCTCTTCTTTCAATAATCAAATTGGAGAGAGTAGGCTAGTTAGGTAATATCAAATTACATTTATTTATATCTTGTGGTTTAAAATGAGTTTTAAAATTACTAAAATGTTGAGCAAATATTGGCTGGTAATATGTAAGTGAGGAGTATTTTAGTATATTTATGGATATTATACTTATTGCACTAGTGAATTTTAATTTCTTTATGAATATGGATATAGGGATTTTAGAAGTAGAAAAAAGAGGAAGCTTGAGCTAGTATAACCATGACTTAAGTAAGCAAAATCATGGTGGATTTTGAAGGTAAGAAAAAGAGGAAGTACGATAAAGATTAATACGTGGAATGTGGATAATGTACCAAGCTAATGTATTGGGGGTATGAAAAATGTCAAGAAGAAAATGATATCTAGAGTATGTAGTAAAAAGAGATTGTTTTTATAATAGAAATGCTTATTTCGAAGAGAATTCAAAATTTAAGTTTTGGCAGAGAACATAATTTTTAAGGGAATTCTTTAATATCTCATATTTTAATAAGTCACCCCTATCATTAGTCTCCTTTCTTTCATTCTATTGAAACAACTATGAGGAAAATATTGGGGAAAACGGCTATGGTAAATATGTTTATCTAAAACATAGTAATATAATACAACGTAAAAATTGAAAATGAAGATAATACTAGTCAAAGGTCAAAAAATGTTTTCTACATAAATTTGCTTTCTTATCGTAGGAATAATAGATATAAAATAGCGATGGTTAGGTTTGACCATGTATCACTTTTGATTTAGTATATTATAATTAATTACTTAATGTATAATTACTAGAAAGACAAATCATTAATAAAACTATGTTTATTACCCTTGACCTTTCCTTCCCTTGGTTTTTATACCAATTTTCCTCTAGTTCTAAATGGACATGTCCCCATTGTCATCCTAGTTTAAGAGATTCACTATACCAACTAGAATAGAACCTTGGCTTTGCTACCATATAAGTGCTATCTATTTATAACCTATGGAATACTAAATGAGAACATCATGAAAGGACAAAATACCGGTAATAAGTATAGATAAAATGTGTTGCATGTCAAAAGGTACATCATGAAAACATTTCTCACCATAAATCCATACAATCAATATAAATAGAATGTAAAACAATTCTAGGAAACATGGAAGTGGCCATTAGAGTGTTGTTTCATCAAGTTTTTGTTGTTGAAAATATTAAATAGATAAGTAGAAGAGTAGAATGAGAATAAAATCGTGAACACCCACAAAGAATGATTGTAATCCTCAAGCTATCATGGTTGGAAAGAGAAAGAAATCAAACCATATCAAATTTCACTGTGATAAGTGCCATGCAAAAATATTGATTATTGATCCTACATACTCACACAACAAGCTACCATGACTTAGGTGGCTAACCATATCCACTTCTTGGGGAGTATCAACACATAGAATATAATGTTTTATATTTTCATGGTGGGTTATTGGATGTGATTTCTCATAATCCCACAATAATATGTATTCATGTTTTGTTGAAAGTTACAAATTCAAATTTTCAACTTCTTTAATGGAAGCTAATAATCTATGTGTACTTTATTTGGTTGTGTTAGTATCGTCTTTATCAACAATCACATTTAAGAGACTCTGAAAATGGATTGGCATCTTCTTTTTCTACATTTGATTCACTTCCAATTTCTTCTTTCACATACCTCATTATACATATAGTTTCATTCAACATGGTTTCACACATTTATTTTAAATCTTATGATATAATTTTCCAATGCTGTACTTCAAATTTTGATAAATCCAAACCTCTTGGGGAGCAGTTTGAGCCATAGTTATTACATTACTAAATTTTGTAGTCATCATTTGCAAGTGCAATCTAAGAACACCCACAAATTTAGTAATTTTTTCATATCCCAATTTCTAATTGATAGAATGCACCCCAATAGACAAAATATGGTTGTTATCTTGTGCACAACTTGAAGGAGGATGTTAATGTTGTCAATTAGCATTATTTCCCTTGAAATAATGATGATGAGGCACATATTTAATCTTTTAATGTGTAATATATGAGTTAGGTAGGTGTTTGGAAGAGGGATATTAGACACTGTAGTGTTGGAAGAGGAATATTAGACATTATAACGTCATTTATGTCAATATGGAAATATTCTAGGATACTAAATGATGAAATGAAGCCAAGGAGAAGCAGAGTATATCCATGAAGAAATAGGAGCAAGAAGCCAAGGAGCAAGGCCATTTGGAAATCCAAGCCATGAGTAAGAGTCTGTTAATGGAGGAGTTAACAAAGGAGGCATATCAAAGCTATTGCTTATGCTTAAGAGTATTGTAGAGTATCAAAGGAGTTAACACATCAAAGGAGTATTGCAGAATATTAGAGCAAGAGAGGCATATCGGAAAAGATATCAGAAGCCATCAAGGTATGAAGGTACCAGAGAAGTTCATTGAAAGACATTGCAAAGTCAAAGGAAGACCTATTGGAGTAGGAGGAGCCATATCGAGAGTATCACATGTATTATATGCCCAAGAAGTCTTGCAAAGAGGAAGAAGTCATCAAAAGAGAAGGAACAAGGAGGAACACACAACAGGAGGAGAAGCTAGTGGAAGAGCAGTTAACAGAGGAACCATATCATGAGATAATGGAGGAATATCAGAGAAGAGCTATTGGAGCAGTGTATCAGAAGCCATAGGAGTGACAAGCCAAGAGCAGATAAGAGTAGATAACAATGGAGCATAATATATATTTCGGAGAAATCACATCGGTGGGTTCTATTAAGTACAAAATTCGGGTAGATAACAAGCTTAGGTGTTAGTCGCGAAGGAAGGTCATTTTATAAACAAAAGCGGGTTATCGGGTGAGAAAGAAGTGGTAAGTGGTATTGAAGGGTGAGCACCCAATTCCACTAACCAAGCGACACGTAGTAGTGAGGAGGAGAGAGGAAATCACATTATCGGGCGGTTTATCCCCATGCTTATTGTCTACCTGAAATCGTCGTGAACAGTCAGATCCATTGAGTGCAGATCAACGGTAGAGGATTATCATGCAAGTTTGATTGATCAGGCTAAGAGACAACCGTTGGATCGAGTGCTAGATCAACGGTCCTGATTTAATAAGAGATCAGAGAAAGGAAGGAGTTGCGTTGCCGAGGTGTCTTTGATGTGGAAACCCGATGATTTATAAACGTGGTTCATTATTATTTGAAGTCTGGCTTATGTGTTCAGAGCGCAGTTCTTCCCATCAACTGTCAGATTTGACGGAGGGAAATCTACGGTGGAGAATGAGCCTGATAAAGGTAAGCATCGATAAAAGCACCAAGGCTATGGAAAAATGAAAAATGTAAGTTTCTTTGTGTTTGTGTATATTCCCATTATACGAGGGTTATAATAGAATTAAAGGGGATAAAGGTTTATGGGTTACGTTTACCCATAAACAACGTTAAGAGAGGGTTATGTGGTTAAGTTCGATATATCAAAGCAAAGTATGAAGTTTGATTATATGCGGCTTAAGCATATCGGCTTAAGCATATCGGGAGTTATGTATCACAATTTTTAAAGCCTTGTCACATTAAAATTGCAATAGCGATATGCATGCGGACCCGACTACACCATTGTAATATATGCGAACTCGCGGCTCCATTCTAAACCGCCCTAATGTAATATCGCATCTGCTGTGTCACTAGTCTCTAAGGGATGTTAAATCTGCCAATTGCAATGGAGCTATGGACTCGACGGAGTTATTAACAATAGTTTATAATCATATCACATCTAGTAGGGGCAATCAGTAATTGGCCACCAGCGATGTTATATACATGACTTATAAAAGACCTCCTGAAAGCTGTGATTGTGGTTGCGATTGTGATGTGGCATGTGGGACCTACCTGTTGGTACAGTCTCTCCAATGAAATCCTCCATAAATAATGAAGTCTAATGTATGCAAATTATTAAAGTTAAAAAGGACCTCTCTGATATTTTTTAATAAGCAACATTTCTTTGTATTTCGGTCTCTCTTCCTCTTGAACGTGTCCTGTGAGTATTGGAACACTCGAATAGACAAAGGAAGCCATGGATCGAGAAGCCGAAGTGTCAAGCGAGCATAGATGGTCGAGCAAGCGTAGAGGAAGCTAAAGTGACCGGAGGAGGGAAGCCAAAAGGTCGAATGAGCGTTGAGGAAGCCGAAGCTTAAGCAAGTGAAAGGGAAGCCAAAGGTCAGGTGTATCGAGATAAGAAAACAAAGAATGGTCTTTATGCTATTGTTGTTGGCGAATTGTAAGAAAGGAAGAAGGGATAGGTCCAACATGACAGGAGGAAGCCGAAGGTCCAACAGGACAGGAGGAAGTTGAAGGTCCAGCAAGACAGGAGGAAGCCAAATGATGAACAACTCTATTGATTTGATTCACCGTTTGAAAATCTCAGATCAGTGCTGGGTTAATCAGGGAAATAATGCAACCTGAAGAACAATTCTATGAAGGGATAAATAAAGTTTCATCTAACATAGCTTGAAGGGAACAGTAACCAACACCAACATTGAAGTGTGTGTGAATTTGTTTTCTGGGAAGTAAGAGATAGCTAGAATAGTGAGAAGCAGTCACACCTGAAGCATTTACAGTGACAATGAGAATAGAGGCCTGAAACTGAGAGTTGATTCTTGTGCAGAGCTAAGTGCGGTTAATTGTAGACACATTGAAGTTGTGTGAAGACATTATTGGAGATCATGATGACTATTTGATATCATCATGAGATAGCTTTTTGCAGACTCTATGTGGACAATATGAAGAGTTGTAAAGACTCCTTCATATGAAGACTGGTTGTCTTTGATGCTGTAGCATGGAGACTACAGTGAAGTTGTAAAATAGCAAAGGGTTGGAGCCCTTGGGGTTGGTGCCTCCAAAGTTGGAAGGATTGGTGTCCTTGGAGTTGGTGCTCCTCTATCCAAGGTTGGTGCCTTGACAGCAGAGGTTTGGAGCGCTTAAGGTTGCTGCCTCAGAACTGGAAGGATTGGTATCCTAGGAGTTGGTGCTCCTAAGTCCAAGTTGGTGCTTGGCAACAGATTGGAACCATACATATATTGCATGTATTTTATTGCAAAGATTATATTAATAAAAACATTTATTCTTGTTGTTCATATTGTGTTCTGAATATAAATTTTTTGAATGAAAAAAATAACAATTAGAAAAGAAATATTGATTCACCTCCCCCTTAGTATTTCCAACAATTGGTATCAAAGCCAGTACCTTCATTCAAAGCCAAACGGCTTGAAGGTTGATCTTTAGAAAATAAATGGCGAAGTCAAGGAAGAAATTCTCTAATCCTCCTAAGGATATGTTTGCCTCTACCACTAAAATAGAAGACAATCAATTTGAGGAGGCTCCATGGTTCAATGGAAACTTTAATATATGGAAAGCAAGAATGAGGAACTTCTTAAAGACTCAAGGCATTGAAATTTTGAAATCAGTAATTGTCGATAGCATGATCGATGGAGAATCCAAGGAGTAGAATGAAAAAGCAATGAAGACAACCTTGAATGGGCTACCGGATTCTATAAAGAACAATTTAGGAAAATGTTCATTAGGAAAGGTTATATGGGACAAACTTCATGATCTTCACTCAAAAGAAGCATTGACCATGACCATCAGTCAAGAAGATGATGGAAATCAATAAGAAATTCCAGAACCCATCATAGAAGCTGAAAATCAGAATGATGACATCAAGGCTAAAGAAGATCTAGAATATGAAGATAATGAAAAAGATTCTGTAGAAGATCTCCTCGCTCAACTTATAGTTGCCATGGAAGAGATTATCAATGTGAAAAATGAAAACAAGGAACTTAAGAAGAAAGCACTAGCTAGTGACCAAGACCAAACAAGGAAGAAAGTTGACCTTGTCCAGCTTCAAGTACAAAAAAGGGACGAAGAGCTTGCCAAGCTTAAGAAGGAATTTCATCAAAAAAAAAGAAAGCATCATGAAGAAGTCATATCCATGACAAATAAATTGGATAAAGCAAAGAAACGGGAAGATACCTTGTCAAGTCAACTATAAGAAGCAAGAAAGTTAGCACAAGGAGCCAAGAAGACAATGGAAGCATTAAAAATCATAGAAGAACAGGTCGATGAAGCAGAAAAGGAGAGAAACACCATGATATGTCAACTAAAATCAAAGGATGCAGAAATATTCAAATTAAAATCTAACTTCAAACTTCTCAAGGCCGAAAAATGTAAAGCTACAAGGATCAAGGAAGAAATGGAGAGCAGTCTAGCAAAGGAAAATGAAGAAATCTTCAAAACAAAGTCAGATATCATATCCCTTAAAATAGAAGCAAATGAAGCTGCTCGTATCAAGGAAGAAATTGAGAAACAACTTGCTAAGAAGAATAATGAGTGTGAAAGATTGGAAGAAGAGATTGTCTTCCTCAGGAAAAAGGTTGAAGGGATGAACAAAATATTGAAGAGCTCTCAAGCCTTGGATGACATGGTCAGCCATCAAATATGTCCATTTGATAAATCAGGTCTCGGGTATGTAGGTGAATCCTCAAACAAGAATGATAATGCTTCAAACAAAAGGGATGTGAAGAAGACAAAAAGAAATGGTGATGCTCCTAGTTCTAGCAAAGGCAAGGAGTAAAATCAAGGCAACAATGGAAGAAATCCTACTCCAAGAAGAAATGTAGATAATGTTAAGGATGCTAAAATAAATCGTTGTCATCAGAGGATCTCAAGACAGAAAGACTTCAGAAGTACATCAAGGAAATATCCATCTCCTAAGTACCAAAGTTTATTTCTTGGCTATTGTTATTCTTGTACAAACTTTGGTCACATGGCAAAAGATTGTAAAGCATGTCATAAAGATAGATGTTATGGTCCCAAACCATATCATAAAGATAGATATTATGGTTCCCAACAATCTTGAAGGAACAGTTTTGTAGGAATAAATCATGAATTCTTATTCATGAGCAATGTAGAATGCTTCAAGTGTCATAACATTTGTCATATGGCACATGATTGTAAGTTAAATTGGGCTCTTACACAAGCTAGAACCATGCAAAAGAATAAAGTTACACAAGTATGGAGAAGGAAGCTAATGCAATCCGAAAGTCCCTTAAAATCTCCAGCCAACAACACATGTTGTGGACTTGATCTTCGACAATTTGAACATTTAATGGGAAGACTTTGCCAAAAGAGATGATGCATACAGTTAGGAGGAGCCCATCATTCTTGATCATTATTGCAGAATCTATTAGTGAGAGGGTCCTTATAAAATCCTTGTTGAGCTATATTAACTATCATTCCTTCATAAGGATCATTTCTCAGGAGTACTCCATTGAAGAACATGATATTGTAACCATTCTTTGGAATGTTGTTGAAGTTGCTTTCCACTTGATCACTAAGTAGAAATTACAGTAGTAGAGAAGTCCATCCAATGCTAGAGAAATAGGGCAAATAATTATGTTATTGATATTATAGATGTTAAATGTTTCGACTCAGGGATTTGATGTGAGAACAGGTAGATTATGGACACAAATAGATGCAACCTTCAAACAAACAGATACATCTTGGAATGAAGCATGAAGCAAGAGCAGTTGGAAGCATCTAACAAAACTGAAGCATTGCAAAAAGATGCCAATCAGTAAAAATAATTTAAAAGACAGTCATAGATTGGATATCAAAATTTTCTCATGGAGATAACTTGCAGAGATATTTTTTTAAGAACACAAGGAAAATATGGCTCATCAAAACACTATAGAAAGGAGAATTTTGTGTAGTCGAATATAGCTCAGTAACTCAAGGAGAAGCACATAAATACAAAGAAATTCTAATCTAAAGAGAGATAGCAAGAAAGACAATTTCAGTGGCATTTTCTCTTGATTCAAACTCTGAAGGCCTCTTAATTCTAACTGTGGAGACAACATAATATGGATTGAAGTATAAAAACCTGGACACTTGGTGTGTGGCTATTTACAATCTGTTGGAAAGCATTGAAGTGGAGCATCTTTAAGAATTGTTGAAGCCATGATAAAGTAGTTCTGAGACATGAAGAGGGGATAATGTGCTAATTGATGATAAAGCATCAATCCTTCTATCTTGATTAAAAACAAGAGCACTATTATAGGGGGAGTAACATACCCATAAAGATCTACTATTCATAAAGAACAAAATTAGTTTGATAGGGGGAGTCCCTGAGCACTCCTTTGCCATTGATGTCAAAGGGGGAGAGAAGAAGAATATTGCCATCAATAACAAAGAGGGAGATTGTTGACCTAGATTGTCATTGATGTCAATATGAAAATATTCTAGGATACTAAATGATGATATGAAGCCAAGGAGAAGTAGAGTAGATCCATGAAGAAACAAGAGAAAGAAGCCAAGGAGCCAGGCGATTAGGAAAGCCAAGCCATGAGTAAGAGTATGTAAATGGAGGAGTTAACAAAGGAGGCATATTAAAGCTATCACTTATGCTTAAGAGTATTGCAGAGTGTCAGAGGAGTTAACACATTAGAGGATTATTGCAGAATATCAGAGAAATATAGGCATATCAGAAAAGATATTAGAAGCCATCAAGGTATGAAGGTATCAGAGAAGTTCATTGAAAGACATTGCAAAGCCAAAGGAAGACCTATTGGAGCAAGAGGAGTCATATTGGGAGTATTGGATGTATTATATGCCCAAGAAGTCCCGCAAAGAGGAAGAAGTCATCAAAAAAGGTGGAACAAAGAGGAACACACATTAGGAGGAGAAGCCAGCGGAAGAACAATTAACAAAGGAACCATATCATGAGATATCAGAGGAATATCAGAGAATAGCTATTGGAGAAGTGTGGGAAGCCATATGAGTGACAAGCCTAGAACATATAAGAGCATATAAGAGCAGAGAAGTATATATATATATATATATATATATATCAGAGAAATCACATCGGTGGGTTCTATTAAGTACCACATTCGGGTAGATAACAAGCTCAGGTGTTAGTCACGAAGGAAGGCGGTTTTATAAACAAAAGTGGGTTATCGGGCGAGAAAGAAGTGGCAAGTGGTATTGAAGGATGAGAACTCAATTCCACTAACCAAGTAAGACGTAGCAATGAGGAGGAGAGAGGAAACAACTTTATCGAGTGGTTAATCCCCGTGCTTATTGTCTACTCGAAATCATTATGAACTTTCAGATCCATTGAGTGCAGATCGACGGTAGAGGATTGTCGTGCAAGTTTGATTGATCAGCTAAGAGGCAACTATCAGATCGAGCACTAGATCAATGGTCCTGATTTAATCAGAGATCGGAGAAAGGAAGGAGCCGCACTATGGAGGTGTCTTTGATGTGCAGACGTGACAATTTATAAATGCAGTTCATTATTATTTGAAGTTCGGCTTATGTGTTTGGAGCGGGGTTTTTCCCATCAACCGTTAGATCTAATGGAGGGAAATCTATGGTGGATAATGAGTCTGATAAAGGTAAGCATCGGTAAACGCACCAAGGCTATGGAAAAATGGAAAATGTAAGTTTTTGTTTGTTAGTGTATATTCCCATTATAGAAGGGTTATAATAGAATTAAAGGGGATGAAGGTTTATGGGTTAAGTTTACATATAAACAACATTAAGAGAGGGTTTTGTGGTTAAGTCCGATATATCAGAGCAAAGTGTGAAGTTTGATTATATGCAGCTTAAGCATATCAAGAGTTATGTATCGCAACATTTAAAGCCTTGTCATGTTAAAACTGCGATAGCAATATGTATACAGACCCGTCTACACCATTGTAATATATGCAGACCCGCAACTCCATTATAAACCACCCTAATGTAATATCTCATCTATTGTATCGCTAGTCTCTAAGGGATGTTAAATCCGCCGATCGCGATGGAGCCATGGACCCGACAGAGTTATTAACAACAATTTATAATCATATCGCTTCCAATAGGGGCAATCGGTAATCGACCATCGGTGATGTTATAGACATGACTTATTAAAGACCTCCTGAAAGCTGCGATTGTGACGTGGCATGTGGGACCTCCCTATTAGTACAGTCTCTCCAATGAAATCCTCGGTAAATAATGAAGTCTAATGTATGAATATTATTAAAAGAAACATCTCTAATAGTTTTTTAATAAACAACATTTCTTTGTATTTCAGCCTCTCTTCCTCCTGAACGTGTCTTGTGAGTATTGGAAGACTCAAATAGACAAAGGAAGCCACGGATCGGGAAGCCAAAGTGTCAAGCGAGCGTAGATGGTTGAGCAAGTGTAGAGGAAGCTAAAGTGACTAGAGGAGGGAAGCTAGAAGGTCGAATGAGCATTGAGGAAGCTGAAGCTCAAGCAAGCGAAAGGGAAGCCAAAGGTTAGGTGTATCAAGATAAGAAAACAGAGAATTGTCTTTATGCTCTTGTTGTTGGTGAATTGGAAGAACGGAAGAAGTGGTAGGTCCAAAAGGATAGGAGGAAGCCGAAGGTCCAATAGGACAGGAGGAATTCGAAGGTCCAGCAGGATAGAAGGAAGCCTAAGGACGAGCAACTCTGTTGATCAGATTCACCTTTTGAAAATCTTAGTCCAATGTTGGGTTAATCAGGTACATAACACAACCTGAAGAACAATTCTATGAAGGGATAAATAAAGTTTCATCTAACATAGCTTGAAGGGAATAGTAACGAACACCAACATTGAAGCCTATGTGAATTTGTTTTCTGGGAATTAAGAGATAGCTACAACAGTGAGAAGCAGTCACGCCTGAAGCATTTACAATGACAATGAGAACAGAGGCCTGAAACTAAGAATCGATTCTTGTGTAGAGCTTAGTGTAGTTAATTGTAGACATACTGAAGTTGTGTGGAGACATTATTGGAGATCATGATGACTATTTGATATCATCATGAGATAAATTTTTGCAGACATTGTGTGGGCAATATGAAGAGTTGTAAAGAATCCTTCATATGAAGACTAGTTTTCATTGATGTTGTATCACGGAGACTACAATGAAGCTGTAAACTGGAAAAGGGCTGGAGCCCTTGGAGTTGGTGCCTCAGAAGTTGGAAGGATTGGTGTCCTTGGAGTTGGTGCTCCTATATCCAAGCTTGGTGCCTTGATAGCAGAGGGTTGGAGCCCTTGAGGTTGGTGCCTTAGAGCTGGAAGGATTGGTGTCTTGGGATTTGGTGCTCCTAAGTCCAAGTTTGTGCTTGGAAAGAGATTGGAACCCTACATATACTGTATCTATTTTATTGCAAATATTATATTAATAAAAGCATTTATTCTTGTTGTTCATCTTGTGTTCTTAATATAAATGTTTTGACTGAAAAAAATAACAATTGGAAAAGAAATACTGATTCACCCCCCCTAGTATTTCCAACATATAACAATTCCATGCTATATATGATGTGAACGGGGAAGCCTTGTTGTTTGAGAAAAATATATAGATAATATGGGAGAAGAGATTGCAACAAGTGCAACTACAGATGATTATTATTAGAATTGAGTTCATGGATAGTGCAAAGGTGAAAGCACATATGGAGAGCCTCTTTCCTAACAATGTTATTACGAGAGAGAGTTTTGACTTGTGAGGTGGCTAAGGCATAAGAGAAAGAAGGGAATCCATCTTTATGGAGGATGTAACAACTTGAATATGAACTATATTGTGAAAAACATAGTTATATCAGATAACCAATGTAATTTGACACAATCTAGAGGATAATGATCATAGATAAACAATATCAATAAGATGGGGCCTAATAGTGAAGGTGACAATGCATATTTGCAAAAAACAATAAGGAATTAGAATTGTTAACAACATAACCTACACAATATGGATGAGGGTGAGGAGTGCTGAGAATATCTAATGCTTTTTTAAGTGCACTTGAGGCTAAATATATTTTACTAATATTGTTAATAACCCATATAACTATATATCCATTCCTAACATAGCAATTGCGAGTTAAGAGAAAACCTTACATAGTAGGAGCATAATTGCTAGCCATAAGCATCAAATACAAGTTGATTTTAGTGGGATTCTAAACATCAATCTATTTTGGAAGAGTAGGGTAGGAGGTCAATATTTATGGTTCAAAGAACAAGGTATTAAGAAATCATGGTTGTAGGGGAGATTAATAATTTGTAGTTTTCTAAGAAGAGGTCCAATGAAAATTAGAGTATTTCTCAAGTGATGGGGGTGATATGGAAGGAATTGTTGAGGTTACTTGGGAGGGGGGTGAGTAAGATGGAGTAGGGAGAGGATGAGAACTTTCTAACTTCGTTTCTACTGCAATAACATTATGAAAAGATCATGATAAAGATGCATTAGGGGCCCAAGAAACGTAACTACACATCTAAGGTAGTAAAGAAGAATTAAACTTAATAATAAATACTTGTTTGGGATCTAAAATGGGGAGTTGAACCCAATGTTTATAGGAGAACTAAATATATTAGCGTATCCTTCGATTAGAAAAATGTAGCAGCTGAAAGAATTTTTCCCATAAACCTACACTACATCGAGTAGGAAAAAAATGCCGATGAGGCATTGTCTATACATCATTGCAAATAGGATTGGTACTAGAATCATGTTTTATTATTTCATCATTAATTTGTACACATATAAGTGTGGATTCAATCCATCTACATTGGATATTTTCTCACCATTAAGCTTCTAGCTACTAGAAGTGATAGGTTGCCAATGTAACTTTATCATGCTATGGTAGCCCAACTAAATGTTTAAAATACACAGAGAAAATGATTTTTTCCATGCATCCACCTATTCTTCATTGATTGCACTAACAAACTAGGAAAGAGTCACTTTAGGATACCCTCTTTGGCCACGTTAAGGTGTTGTTGTGGGACTACAAACTTTTAAATTCTTATTTTTTTGGATAATCCAATGATTACTTAATTCTATTTTTGAATCACTTATATATGTTAGTTTTAAGTTTCACTGTTATTGTTGTAAGTAATGTACTTGTATATTTTTTAGGTATATGTATTCACTTTGAGAGGATTAGGCAAGTGCTAGGTGGAATACTTAGCCTCAATTTTCCTATATTCATGGGTACCTTGTGTTAATGCATGCCTGACTATCTACCTGAAGCAAATTGTCCCAAATAGATCTTCGTTATTGATGCCAAAGATAAAAGATATTGTGCCATTGCTTGCCTTGACTAAAAAACTATGATTGATACTAACTCATACAAAATGGAAAATGAAAATAGCGATAACATTATTCAACTTTATAAATATATTTCTTCACATAAAATAATTTTCTTCTTATTAATATAATAGATACAAATTAGTAATAATTAAATTTAACCATTTAATATATTAATAAACCTATCTACTTAATTACTAATCTCATCATTATTGTTTTCTTCTACCTAATTTTCATTTCTATATGTCATTAAAATCCAAAATTAAAATACAAACAAATTAGAGCTAAAAACATAAAGTTCAAAACATAAAGTTCATATATACTACTTTTTTATCAATCCCTTAAATTACCATCTCATACCTAAAACATTTCTTTCCATATCTAATTTACAAATCTTCAAAAATATATGTTTTTATCAATGATAATATATTAAATCCAATCTTAAATTCAAATTCAAAAATTAAAAATAAATTCGAACATAGTAAAATTGAAATTCATATTTATTTAACATCTACAAAAACTAGAATTTGTTACTGAACAAAAATTAAAAAAATATAATGTAAGTTCCCCAAAATGTATTCTCCTCAAACCAAAAGGAGTGTTATTATTTAAAAATATAAAATAGTTATAAGTGCGTTGCAATTTAAAAAGATAAAAAGAAACTATCTCTGAACCACAGGCTTTTGTAGAATTTGTCGCATTAATTTAAATTTTCTAGCTTTATTTTCATCTTTGTGTTTTATATAAATATTTATTATAATATTGATTTATAAAATACTTTTCAAGGTATAGATCAGTTGCAAATAAAGTTTATAATTAAAATATCATTTATGATGGTGGCGTTTCAAACTTTTCCATTCCTTTGTACCTCTCTTATCTCTCGTACTTTGATAGAGGGTGTGCACTTTATCTAGAAGTTGTAGTGGTTGTAATTAACTATAAGTTGCGGTGGTTGTAATCAACTATGTGTCACGGTAAAAGTGGCTCCATCTTAATTATTGATTTCTATAAAAACACATATACTAAAAAAAAGTGTTTATAAATTAATAATAAATTAATGAGTAATAAATTTTAGGGAAAAAATATTTTACAGCTAAGGTACTATTTGGTTTAATATATGGTATTGAGACTTAGTACTAATAAAGAGTTTGTTGACGGTGTTGGAAATTCGTCAATTAAGGGGTCTTCTAAAGGAGAAGACCCAATTATA
Source organism: Pinus taeda (assembly GCA_000404065.3). NCBI lineage: Eukaryota > Viridiplantae > Streptophyta > Pinopsida > Pinales > Pinaceae > Pinus > Pinus taeda. The sequence goes on along the minus strand of APFE031050920.1, from coordinate 2,170 downwards.
CCCCACATGGTTTGGAGTAGGAACCCCATTTGGAGTATCAGACTGGCTGCCATATATTTTTATAGATTTTCCTTGGATTAAATTGTCAATAAGAGAGAGAAGCATGTATGTGCATTTGCAAAAAGAAAGTGTGCTTGGTCAATGTTCAGTAGGATGTGTATCAAGGCTCTTCTACTGTACAGGGAGGAAAAGTGAGCCTTTAAGAGAGAGGTAATAGTACCACCCTGGTAGAGGCACACAAAAGTGAAAATAGAATCGCCTAACATCAAGCAGAATAGTCCACATAGATGTGACGATTGTTACAACCATTACAACATGTTTTCAATAAAATAAGCACTAAAATAACCAAAATAGTTCAACTACTTTAGTACAAGTGAAAGAAAACATGAATCATAAGCATTGACAAAACAATCTTTCAAATATTCAAAATCGATTCACGGAATGTGCTAGCCAGCAGGCTTCAAGTATTAAGTAAAAGTCCCAAGATACATGAATACAACGAACATCACTAAATGCAATAGTGCAGCATTGGAGCCACAACTTTCTCCCTGAAAGTATTGACTCTGTCTCTCTGATGCCTTATGGGATAAGCCAAGGTGAAAATTCCTTTGCTTGTACAATAAGGGTGTAGATCTAACAAATGGGGTGATCCTTCACCTCCCTTATGACTTTTGCACTACCATCATGACTCTTTGACTTCTCTGTGACTTTTCAACTTTACATGACTCTTTATGTTATGGGCATTATCCTTGGACTTCCACTTTCCAATACATTTTCCAATATTGAATTTACATAATCCACAAAATGATCTAGCACATGATGACTCATGACATTACATGACACTGGTGACATGGATTGCATGATGACATGGAAATGTCAAGACACTCTTTGTTGTTGCTTTCTTTGACAAAATATGTATCCAATACTTCATCTTCATAAGAGATATGCTTTGCTCTTTACATCCACCCTCTAAAGTGTTGTGAATCAAAGTGGAGTCTTCATGCACTCTTCATTTTTGATCTTCTATAATATTATGGTGTTCATTCGTCTTCTCACCTGATGATCATCTTATTTCTTCAGCTCTATTGGTGTATACTAGCATGGTCTCCTTCTCCTTTTCCTCCCTGGAACTCGGTGATTGATTGAGTGCTTGACTCAGGGATTCAATAGTTCTAGAGGCCAAGGTCTAGGACTAAGGCTTGAGACTATGCAATGCGTAGTTTAGGATGGGCATGTTGGGTTGTGTTATATTCTTTCCACGACTAACCTATGTAGTGAACCGGGGTGTTAGAGGGGGGGCGGCAGGCCCCCTTGTCCAGGGGATTTGAGGGGGGTGGGTAGCCCCCCTCTACGGGGTCTGGGGAAGCACCCCAGGAAATTTTTTTTTGGACCCTATGTTAGGTTGGGCGAACCTACCTATGGTTTTTCGGTCCATGGTTTTGGACACAATGGTTTTCGGTCCATGTTTTTGGATGCCTCTGCATGTATAAATATGTATTGTAACATTGAAAAGGACATAATGAAAAATCAAGCTAGTAGTCCCGGTTTTGGGATAAAGTGGGAAATCTCTGTGTATATGTGTTTTATGTGTTATGCTCTCGCATTTTTATTTTTCCTGTGATTTAGAATTTGTATGCAGGTAATTTTTGTATAGGGTTAAAACCTACATTTGGTATCAGAGTTGTTTTGGCTTCAAGGGCACACCTTTGTTGCTGAGGGGTTACGCTCGGGCCTGTGGTAGACCCTGTTCAGTGGGAGATCTGCGAGATCGATTCTGGTGGTGAAAGAAGATGGCGAGCAGCGGAAAGATAGAGAATGAGAAGTTCAATGGTTAGAGTTTTGAGTTGTGGAAACTCAAGATGGAGGATCTGTTGGTGGATAAAGATCAGTGGATCGCGGTAGATCCCGGTACTAAACCAACGGGAGTGATCGATGAAGAATGGAAAAAGTTGGATTGGAAGGCAAAGAGCACAATATGATTGTGTGTCTCAGATTCAGTATTGTTGAATGTATCAGGGCAAGGTACGACGAAGGCTCTGTTGGGACAAGTTAGGGACTTTGTACCAATTTAAGTCTCTGGTGAATAAACTATTCCTGCGGAAAAAGCTGTATAACCTGAGGATGAAAGATGGAGACTCGGTGACAGAGCATTTGAATGCATTTAATACTG
>APFE031050911.1:0-12489 GCA_000404065.3 Pinus taeda | reverse complement strand
TCCATGTCAAACCATTTCTAAAGCCTTCAAATAATAATGAAGATGCAGGAAACCCAAATGAAGTAGCAACCCAATGAGTCCTCTACTTGTTAAATAAGAAGAAAATGCTTTGAAAATTTTAACGAGCATCATTGTCCAAGTCTATCAACCAAGAATAAAGGGTTCATAAAATATATTTATGGGCCCAAACATAAACCATTTAATGCATGGCATGACCTCGAATGGGAGTATTCAATTAAAAACTTCATTGAATTGGTTCTAATTCCATGCTATACTCCAAGCATTAAAATGAACTAGGATTTTATTAGAGAATTGCTTGCCCAAATGGTTTAATGAGTCAATGCAACATGCAAGCTAGAGCCTCCCCTTTCCAACAAACCCCAACTAGATTGCTCTCTAAAGGTGTTTGAATAATCCATAATAGCACAAGTAAGTGATATAATATCATCCATAGATTTAAAATATCAATGAAGATTTAATTGTTGTATGTGTTGGGATGGTATAGAGTTAATGTTTGTTTTATCCTACTTCCAATTGATGGTGGTGATTCTATATTGATGTGTTAGCTTGATGGATTTAGGCATCATACAAATTTAAATTATAAACTGATACCTACGAGATTCTTAATATGCCACCACCCCATTTTTCTCAATGGTGCCTATTACCCACCACTAAAGAGTGACCCCATAGGAGAAATTTTCTCCTATATTTGTCTTTAGCCACTAGTCGGAAACCCCTTGCAACATCTGATATTTTTTATGTGCTGATTTTCTCTGCCACCTGAGCTAGCTATTATGTACCCTCACTCACATGTCATGACCATATGTTTGAAGGTAGGCCATCCAATCCTAAAGGTATGATATTTTATTATGTAATTGGGTGTTTATGCTTGTTTTCTTTGGGCACACTTGGGCATGGATTATTGTGCAACTTGGAAGAAGGAAGAACTTTGATTGTACTCTTGTTCCTTTACCTCAACTGGGGGGGTTAATACTATATCCTAGTCCCATGGGATCTCCTCTATTGGCTATTAGCTTTAGGAGCAACACTACATGGGAAACCCTGATTTTGATTGTGTGGTCACACTTCCCGATACCATATATCTCACTCCCCTCTACTCATTGCAAGCACTTTTCACACTTTCCCCATCTAGGTCCACATTTTTCCATTGGGTCCACAAGGTGTTAGACTCCTCTTCCCCTTGTCCACACCTTAAGTTAGGCCTGGAATGATGCCCCAAAGGTTTTTGCAGCTGCAAAAAAGGGATAAAAGCATAATATGGCAACATACAATAGGACATGTACCACGGAATGCAAAAGATGGCCAGAACAATGAAATTTAGCATGTGGGTAAAAGCCAAAGATGACCTCTACCCCTTTATCATTATGGTCATCATCTTGGTTCCTACGGTCCCTATGAGTGCCCCTTGCATCATTAAGGAACCCATGAATGTCCCAACCCCTAGTGGGCAATGAACAACCCTACCTTATGGGGGTAATCATTGTTATATCTTACACATGATGTTCTCATCCCCTTGAGACCCGAGTAGTAAAATGAAGAAAAATCAATAAAAATCAAAGGGAGAATGAAGAAGGGTTTAAAAAAAAGTTGGGATAATGAATGTACCACAATTTCTCCCTCCTACATTCATATACCCAAGGTGTGAGATTTCCTCATCATAACTACCTTTGAGCCTTCCCTTTGTCCCCACTCCATTCCATCATTATTTCACATGGCACCTACCTCTTGAGGGGTGTGTCTTGGACCTGTCATTCCCTTAGAGGTTGAAACCGCCTAATAGGCTCCTTCATTAACCTCTCCTACCCAGGAAGGCAACGCTAGTACATGTTGAAAGCCCCAAATTTGGAAGGGAAATCCACTATGAAGTGCCCATATCTACCTTTGATTAGCAAGCTTATTTACTCTATTGCATTAATGAATCATTGTATTGGAAGGTGAGGAGACACATTTGATCTTATACAGGATTGCAAGTGGGTTTTCATATTGGACTTAGCCTCCCTATATGAGATCCAAGCCCTACAGAGGATCACAATTTCATTTGTAGGGTGATCGTTGAAAGCCATGGTCCTCCATCCATGCAGAGCATTGTTTTCCAGATCATAAGCTTCTTTGGCACCACCATTTTCTTTCTCGTGCCCTAGTTATTTAGACATGATTATGCACTTGGACCATGTTACACCAACTGGCTACACATTGCACACAACATTTGGCAGTTGTTCCAAGGCCTAGAGAAGGTTATGTATTTCCTATGGAGACATGGGAGGGCATGTGTCATATTTTAGACCTCATTGATGGAGCATTTACTTGATCATGAGCCACTTGGAGACCCATGAGACACATTTGGAGCCCAATTAGCCCAAATAGGGGTTTGGAGATTTTTTGCAGCACATAGAGGGCATGACCCTCTTTATCATGATTTTTGAGGACCTCTCTCGCATTTTGAGCACATAAGGCCTCAACGTTGCCCCTCTAGGCCTCCAGGCATGCATGATGTCAGCCTTACATGGGCCTAGGAGGGACATTCGATTTTTTCTTTTTCTTTTTATCTATCATGGTTGGATTGTAACCATGAGTGGGTTACTTAGCATATTAGGCAAATAGAGGGGCTTTGTCTTTCATAATTTGAACTCTTAACACTTGCATAAATAGGAGAGACCTAGTCTTTTCCTATCATCATCACTTGGATTTCAATATCTCTCTTGAGAATTTCAGAACTGCAATCTGAGGATGAATTTGGATGATTTGGATGAATTTTGATGTTTGGATAATTTCACTCTCTCTCTCTTGGAGCTTCTTTTTGGCATTATGATGGATGGATATCTTCTTCATTGTCTTGTAAAGTGTTATTTAATGCTATATTTATGATTTTGATGAATGTATAATACATGGAATATTGTCTCATGGTTATTAATGTGACCTAATTGACGAGATATTGTCTAAAAATTGGATTTATTGGGAAATTTTACACGTGTTACTCATATTTAATGAATGTTCCTAGGGATTCGTTGCATATGTATCCTTGAAACTCCATTACCAATTGTTGTCGAAGTATAAATATCTAGAAGTGTTGTGTAGTTTCTTCTAGGTCTCCTTGAAGAATGATTTTCCATATCAAGATCATTTTTTGACTCCAATTCCACCTATTGCTAGGCACTGGTCTTAAATCCTTGGTGATCACCCTAAACTTGAACTTTTCTCTCTTTTTTTCACCTCCTTTTCCTTATGTCTTTAAGGATAAATAGGCCTCTCTAGGGCTTGGTGGGAAATCCATTAGAGGAGGGAATTTTTAATTTTGTATGGATAAAACTCTTCATTAGTGTCTCCTCTAGTGATCCTTAAGTTTTTACATATTTCCCACGGTGGAATCTCTTAAAATGTCATTGAAGGCATTTCGTTGGAGTAGATCATTAACTGCCTTTCTCTGGTCTACCTTAACCTTGGATGAACTCATAACTCACTAAATATATCAACCCTAGGTCTAGTGTAGTATTATTTTCAAGGGGTTTTTCATGGAAAGTCTTACTAGCTTCTCCCAAAGCTCGTACATTTATTGAAATTTTCCATTGAATGAGCCACCTTCTCTCACTTCAAACATACCATAGATACATATCTATCACAATTGAGTCATACCGAGACTCCTCCTGTCAATGAAAATCTGAGAGGAGTAGGGGACTTAGGTTGTGGTGACAATGGGCCTCTGTCCCAAGTGTTGTTATGCCCTCTAGCTTTTGCCTCTTTACAAGGTCTGCTAGTTTGTGAAGCAACAATACCTTTGCTTAATGTTGAGGCACCATTGGTGTTCTTATCAACTTCATGGTTAAAGTCCCTAAGAATGTGAAGAAATTGAACCTCCTTAAACCTTAAGAAATCTTTTTTATTCTTATGATAAGCATTGTTAAGTTACTATCATATGGAACTTTATCATTCTTCATAAAATGGACAATGATAGAGGAATCTTGAATAGATAACTTAATTCTCACAATATATGGATTTATTCATGTCATTCCTTGTAGGAGAGCATATGCCTCTAACTAATTATTGGTTGTCGTACATAATACACATGAATAGTTCAATTATTTAATTCCCTTGAGATCACAAATGAACCCCCACAATGAAAGCCACCCTTAGGTTCCCTTTAGCTATTCCATCAAAAAAGTGTGTATGCTTTTTCTATTTATTTATCCATTCTCTAGAATCATTCTCTTTCATTCAAATTTCCTTTGAATAATAACAAGACCAATGAAATCTGAATGTCCTAGGGTATAAATCCCTTCCCATGAGGATGTTTCTTAGCCATTCATTTTCTCCAATGTCCAAGATTTACACTTAATGGCCCTTCAATCCCTTGATTTTGACTGATTTTGATGTTAATCCATGAGCTTTTGCTATTGTAAGAGTAGGATGTTCAAACTCCTATTGAAAAATTTATTTGTTCCTTGGCAACTAAACTTTTTGGTAAAGTAACTTCGAGAGAGCTTGATAAGATAATTTAAGAAGTTTAAGAAATATCAATTGTACTTTTGATGCCACAAAGTAAACATTTCTCTCCAAATATTATGGGTTGTCTATCTAATATTAGTTTTTTTTAAGTGAAATACCAAACCCATTTGGTGATGGTGCATTCAAAAAAGAGATGATGATGTGAATTGGATTTGGTTTGATACAAATCACACCATGATGATCAACTTATCCTTAATTTTCGAAGGTTCTCAGCGATGAGAAACTTATTGTGTATCATATCACGATAGAAAGTTTTAAATTTAGGAATGCCATCACCATGCTAAATGTGTTTCCCAATGCTAGATCGAGTTGGTAGAGTGATGATAATAGTTGAGCTTCATATCCATTTCTACCCCATCCTCTACTATCCAACTTGGAGATTTCTATTTGGACACACCCTTCTAAGGAAGTAAATTGAGTCATAGTCAATTGTATTAGGTTGGTAGGTGGTGAGAGAGGAACTAACAAAGAGAGACAACATGTCATGAAGTGGGATTTGAACCTAAGTGGTGGTGGATAACATATTTCCTCTCAACCACTTAAGCTGCTCAATCGATGTGATGAACTCCCTTGTTTTAAGAATCTATCATAGTACTAAAGTTTTCCCAATAACCTTGGATTTTATCGAGGTGCTCACCGAGGGAATTATTAATTATATATCCTTGTAAATCATTGACATGTGAAGTAGAGGAACCAGATAACTAGTGTCTAACCCCCTTATGATTATCCATCCAAATTATCCCATTGTTCCATAAATTATGATGACATACAAGTATCATCTTGATTTGTTTGCCACTCCAACTACATCCTTTCCATGTGCTTTTACTAAAAGGTTCCATGACATGTTAACTACATTTTGTTTATGAATCAAACTAATATATGTATTTCTATCAATATTTTTTACTTAATTATTACTTTTTTACTTGGGGCATTTAGCCCTATTGTATTACATGATAAGATTTTCATGTTGAATGTATGTTTTCATCCCAAATATAAACTTCCTTGAGATTTTGTATTTTCCCCAAAATTATAATTACTTGTTCTTCTACCTTTAACAAATCCTTATTTAATTTTCTACATGTTCTACAAGTATATGAATCAACTTTAGTTTATCTTTTAAAGAATTGAGGGTTGATCTCCAAAGGTTTATATATGGTATCACCTATCTTCAATTGTTCCAACTTCTCTCTATTTTTCTTTTAGTTTCTTTTGTTAGTTTTCTTTTTTCACAATGTCTTCATTTTTTAATGTAATTAAAAATATTGTATTAATAAATTTGAACCTCGTAGTGCAATGTTACATCAAAGATACAAAATGTAAAAATTTAGGCTATCAGCTTCCAACTATTTCAAAATATTGATATCATAGCATGATTATAACAACAAAACCTCCAGTCTATAGATCCTAGTAGTGTAAATTCTCCAATACAACCCTATTATCAAACAAAATTTAACTTCCATAAAGTGCTAAGTTTGAGTGTCTTATTATTCTTTCGCTTGGAGATTCACTTGCTCCATTGAAGGATTTTTCTAAATATGCAAAAATATCACTTCCATGACATTTCCAACTCTAACACTCCCCTCCATGCATACTGATATTATGGAATTGTCAAACGACTCACCCTCTTGTTTACAAGAAGGGTGCCAATTTCTAAAGATATTTCCTTGTTTGCTAATTGGCTCACTATAGGGTTGTTATGATGCAAAACATGGATCATAGTGAACTCATTTAAATTTTTCGAATGGGATTGAATCCTTTCAATAGGATGTTGAACTTGAAATCTAATGAAGAGGAACCAAGGTGAAGATGTTGAATTATAATCTTGGAGTCCCCTATTTTTTTTCAAAATGTTTTCATTAATAGCCTCTAAAATAGTTTGATCATACCATGTGCATAAAAATTCAAAATTTATTTCTACCATAACCTTATCTCTCAAATGAAAGCTTACCCTCCTCCATATTTTGTTTCTTAGTTTCCTAAAGTTCATTTTCCTTTAGTATCATTTCTTATTTTTCTTATTGAAACTAATGAATATCTGATACCTATTTTTCACCTACATTATGATTTTATTTACGTCCTTCTTTTGTTTCCCTTATCTTAATCATGTTTAATATGTTGATTATATTTAACTTAGTTGAAGTATTTCCCAAGTTCTAGTTTACAAGTTTTTCCTTGTTCAATACCTCTTGAAGTGAAGTACAAATCCTCTTCTCTTTCTCTATTACTTTTGGGTAAGAGACAAATATCATTCATAATTTGGCATGTCTACTTTTTTCAATGAAGAAATATTTTTATATTCCATATGAGGAATGTATATGTTTGATCCTCAAGGGATTATTCAAATCTATTACAAGGATATGCTCCTTATGAGCTCAACATCTTACATGCAGGAATTGAACTTGGGTGGGGACGATAACAACATTTCTCCCAACGTCTCAAGTTATATCCAATTGGTAGTTTGATGTGTCGACTTACTCATTCCCAATTATCTCATTAGAAATAAAAAAAATCAGAAATTAACAAATATTTCACTGACCCTTTCTACCACTCAACACTTATTTTCCCATTTGTTCTTTATTAACTTGGATTTTGTTTCTCCCTTCATAAAACCCTACAAATTCATCAATTTTTCCTATAATCCTTCTAATCTAAAGAACACATATACATAAAGTGTCCATAAACATGGGAAACACATTATGTAAATGAAAAAAATTTCATCATCAATAATCTATACCAACTTTATTATTTTGGTAATATAAAATAATCAACTCTATTAAAAAATTATACAAATTCATTAAAATGTAAATTTTGTGTATTTTTAGCTTTGTTAATTTTTGGTCTTAACAAATGTCAAATGTATTTTATATATCCTTTATCGTTTTCTCATTCCATTTTGTTTTAATCATGGAGAATTACTTACTCGTTAGAGTAATCTAGGTGAGGCCCAAGCTCATTCAAATTTTCAAAATGTAAAAAATAAATATGAATAGGTACCAAAGCCTTACTAAATTCTTTCTTTTTAGAAAATCTCTCTTACTTGTGTCTCTCTTCTTAGTATAAAAAATGAAGCCTCTGTAGAGTTCAAAAAATAAATGTTTGTTTCTAAATATTATCCTCTCCTTGAGGAGGGAAAATATTACAAGAGTTATGAAAGGGCTGGAGCTAGAGTCAACATCCATACTTGTGCTTCCCAATTCAACTTTATTAGAAACTTGTTGAAGGAAATCTTCGATAGATTGTGTTTATAAGTTTATAAATATATGGAAACATTATTTATATGTCTTATTTTTTGGAGTATTGTGTTTTTGGTATATGGAAGAGCTTGTGTTAGATATAATGTGTTTGTAGTTTTTTTTGGTCAATATCTATATTTATGTTTCACAATTCAATTTCAAGAAAAAATTGTTGAAGGTAGGTTTTGATGGCTTGTATTTATAAATATATGACAATGTTATTTTTGTCTTTCATTTGTCGGAGTATTGAGTTGGGGATATATTGAAGTTTAGATATTAATTAGTTTTCCTATATATGTTTAAATGTAATGTTCTTAGTAGTTCTGATATTGGGACTTTTGTTAATGTTTAATTAAACAAAAGGTTTGTGTATAATTATAAGATATGTGGATGTGATGTTCTTTAATCTTAACATTTGGTATATAGATTCATATCCATTAAGTCTTTGACCTTTAAAATTGACCAAATCCACCACTTTAGTATGTGTTTAATTGGTTACCAAGTGATAATCACATGTTCTTTAATACACTCCATTTCTTCTCCTATTTGCAAAGAAGAAATCATTAATTAGGGTTATTATTTATGTTGTTTAACAACCAAAGAATGACCAATTTTTACATTCTACATTTTCTTTACACCTTTTTTTGTTTGTGACAAAACTCCCTTAGAACTCACAATAAAATCCTTACAAGAAACTAAAGAGTTTCCCTCCCCCAAGTGGGGTAGCATGAGTGGTATCTCCCTAAATATATACCTAAATAAAACATATATTTGTTTTACCTTGCTTCCTTGTTCCCACTTCCTAATCTATAGGCTATATTATAATGATAGACATGCACTTTTAATCTTACCAAGTGGAAAGGTTATATAGGAGGTAGAGCCATATTATTTAATCTCTCTTGTGTCTTTTATTCATGCAATTTAATATAAACTTTATTGAGGAAATAGACTCATTCAATTTATTGGAAACTTGAGCTTCATCTTACCCTTTGATTAGTATATACACAAGCTTCATTTATGCTTCAAGTTTCTTTCACATTTATATGGAGATATTTTTTATGAAAGGAAGAAAAGAGGTGAACTACACTTCCTATTTTAATATGTGACAAAAGAATGTGCATAAAAAGTTTAAAACAAAATGGTTACAAACAAATGAAATAACAACAAACCATTGACAAGACGATTTCTTGGGAAAAGTTATTCTAGGAGAAAAATCCCACACTCTAAAACACACTCAATGTATTATTCTATAACTAAATGGTTGTAAAATAGAGCCTTTGAGCTCTCAACAAGTGTTCAACAATACCATAATTGTGGAGAAATTTTGACAGCATAGCAATAAGATAAAACTTACACTCTTATTTTTCCTATAGCCTCACTAACAAATAAATATGCATAGTAAAAACATCAAATATTAATGGTTTTCCATTTCTACATGTTAGAAACCACCAAGAAGTTATCCCCTTCCACTATTCCACATTTATTCCCTACTACTACTCAACAATTATTCCCTAGCACTACTCCCCATTTAGTCTCTAGCATTGCTCAACATATATTTGTTACATTGCTTTGCATTTATTCTCTTCCATTGCTTTACATTTATTCCTTGCTATAACATTGCATGTATTCCCTGCTCCACTTCAACATTATAAGGTGTATGACAGAACTGCCCCAACATTCGTTAACTTCTCATATACATTGCAAGGGTACAAGAGAGAATGAATCAAACTACAAGATAATTGTTAGGGCCCATATGACCCATAGACTCATAGCACCACTTGAATTTTCTTGTGCCCATTGATTTTGTCGATACAACTACAACATTCTACAAGGTGTCAATTTTTTATCATTTCCCTAAGAAATGGTGTTGGATATCTATATGCCTTTCTCTTGCATAAAAGGTTGGGTTCTTAGATTAACAAATTTCATTGTTACTAGCACATTCAATTGTAATAACTCTTTGGCTTAGCCCTACTTCTAAAAAATTTCATAAGCCAAACAACCTCCTTATAGGAATGAGTAGCTTCCATACTATGTTTTTACATTGGACAAAAGGACATGTTGTAGCCACTGCAACAACACCCCCAAGATTTATTCTCTTTCAAAAAATTTGGGACCCCACTTGACTAAGCTTGTAGCCTCCGTCTACATCTCAATTATGTTTCTGCATCATAGCAGAAGAACAAGTTCCCTTTGGGCTTCTCAAGGAATCTAACTTTGCAAGCCTTAAAGTTTATATTTCCCCTAAGTCACAGGTCGCATAAGTGGACCTTAATTAAGTTGAAAAATGGCGAATTTCAACCTCCCTTTTCCAAAGTTACACCTTGATTGGGCAGGGTCGCAAGGTCACACGATAGTTAAGCACCTGACTCCCAATTTTGTGACTACTATTGTCTTGCGACTATGTGACCTATATCTCTGTGGTCACCAGGTTGCAACATAGTCTTGTGCCTGATCCCAAATTTACAACTCCTACCGAATTGCGACTATGCGACCTATAGCTTTGACGTCACCAGGTCATAACATAGTCTCATGCCCGACCTTAGATTTAGTGACCCCTCATGTCATGCGACTCTATGACCTATAACTTTGAGGTTTCTAGGTCACAAGGTTGCAAGTAACTTGGATGCCAACTTTATGACCTGGACTGGCCTGTGACTTGGTAACCTCCCCAAACCTCACACTTGTGACCATTTTCTATGTAAACCACTTGCTCTATGACTCATTTTTCCTATTGACTAGAGTGCTTGAATGACAGGGAGACTAGGTGATTGGGAAAGGCATGCAACTCCCTCGAGGTAGGTGTCTCTTCCTCTTCCTTGGTAATGATTTTTTCTTGCCATTTATCCTTCTCTGCGTACCAACCTTTCACCTTCCCTATGGGTGGGGGTTTTTTATCTACCCTTCGGTCATTCTCAAACACATTCCACCCTGAAACCCTCTAGACTTATGCTCTCCTCATTTAGCTTTTCATTTCCCAATAAATAAGCCTGACCTGAGGCCCATTCCCCTATGCTCTCAGTTACTTAGGTTTTCCAAGGTCTAGTAAATCCCAAATTCCCATTTCGAGCCTTGAATTTTTTGCTAATCCACCTAGAGGAATAGTCACACCTTTAAAAAATGTGATAGGCTCAATCCAATGACTCACAACTTATCAATCCAACGACCTCACGACCTCGTGACCTCTTTAACCTCGCGACCTTGTGACTCACACAAATTTGAGACCCGATTTTCCTTAGTCACCTAGTCGTTGATTTAATAGTCCATTTCTTTCTGACCTCCTATGTGGTGAGACCCAACAACCTCCCTCTCAATTGGACCTTGGCCCAAGATTGTTCATCTCATTCCTTGTGTTTTAAAGCTCGACTTATGATCTGTCTTTTAATTTATATATTTAATGTCATCACTCTCATCTTGAGACTGTTTGTTTGAAATTCTAGGTGGCGATGATCTAGATTGAATATCAATATCATCTTTCTTTGGAGAGATGATGCCTCTAATGTCTAAGTCATCTCTTAAGAATGCTGAGAGAAGTACCCAAGAGTTCTCTGAAGGACCACCGTCACCTATCTAAAGGGATACAACATACAATGTCAATAAGGCCATTAAACTCTCTTGGTTCAACATGTATTCTAAATTATCTAAGAAGAACATCCTTGAGGATCAGGAATACTTCAAAGTTTACATCAAAATCAAGAGGTATTGTCTTCACAAAGTGGTCGTGCATCCACTTGTTTCCCTTATGCAAAAACCATTGACTGGATTCTGCATAATATGATACGACTTCGTGGGTGATAAGGAGCAACACAGGTGATGCCTTTGATGCTATTTCTTCCACAGACATTGCTACTTATTACATATTTCCAAAGAAAGAATAGAATTTCAGTACTAAGTGGATTTCATATTTTCAAGTGGCGGCTCAGGACATTCTAAAATTGTGGTGGCAAGGCCCATCTAAATTACGGGTGAAAGTTGACCAAGTTTACAAGACAAAAGGACTGAGGAAGGTCTACCAACTCATGGTTGCAATGATGAATTGGTTATATAGGAGGACTGATATTGATACTTTTCTCGGAATATGGGTACCTATTATGTACATTGTTGCCACTAGGGGCACGATTTTCAACTGGGCAAGCATCCTTGCTTCATCATTGAAAATCGACGTACAGGCAACAAAGAATATAGAGGCATACCAGCCATCAAAATGTTATATGGCATCATACCTATTGGACGTAGTGTGTGCAAGATGCCATTTTAATGGTTGGGGCCACAACTGGACATTAGATATGCCATATCCCATGCACCTGCATTATAAGATCTAAAAGGACTTGGGCTATAAGAGTATGCATGAGTCCACTTGAGAATCATCAATGCCCCATTATATCTATTACTCTTCATAGAAGAAGCCCCTTATATGTCCAAGAGGTTCAGAGAGATGATCATCAGGGTGGCAAACTAGTTTCCTATCCAGGAGGGCACTTTTGTCAGAGTCTTCAACTCGTACAAACCCCCTCATGCGCTCTACAGGCTTGTGACAAACAAGTTGTTGTTGTAAGAAGCGTGCTACCAGATGACTACACGGTTCTCTAACATTGAACAAGGGCAAGGAAAAGCCTTGGCCTGCCTTGCATTTCACTATTGGGGCCTATACCATTGAGATCTTTAAGGAAGTGGAAGTATAAGCTGAGTAGATTAAAGGACTTTCTTTTGTCAATCTGATTCATTGTAGGTATGA
>APFE031050905.1:0-17024 GCA_000404065.3 Pinus taeda | reverse complement strand
CAGTAATGCATATTCATGGTTAGACAGAGTTATGTTCTTGTTTCAGTATAACTTCTATGAAAAGTCTTTCGGATATGTTTGTAACATTATCATTTCCTGTGAAGTATCTTCTTGTTTACACAGCGTGTTTATTTATGTGTGCACTAGTTTTCAGTGCGAGTACTACTCCTGTGATTATTTAAGTTCTGTAACTCTTTTATGGCTGTAAATGTGTCTTCTTTCCAGAACCGTAAGACTCTATTTACTCATTTCGTCTCTCTGTCTATTCGTATGCTACTATGGTCTCTCCAACCACATTTAGTTTTGTTGAGCATTTGTAATGTACACCCAAACTCATTACCGTAGGCAAATAGGTGACTTAACCTCAGTAGACTAAGTTACAGGTAGGTATTTACATGCATGAATCTTTACGATAGCTACAGTTATCTTAAATTTATTACTTAACAGTAAGAATACATAGATAGCTGTATTTTTATCTAATAAGGAAAGGCACAGACACTGCATTCTGTCCATATGCTACCATTACCTTTTCCTTAGACTAGAACTCTGTAAGAAACGCATACTTGGTTAACCTGCTACCGACGATTCTACTCCAAGAGTTCACCTGCAATCGTTTTTGCTCTTATCCTCCCAACCTTGAGATCCACTTGCGTTGGATTCTCCCCCCGAGCTGTCTTGCAGGCCTGCAGCCCTCAACAAGACTCATGCACTACCGTGCTAGGTTATCTGGTCACTACCAGACTTAACCTCTTTTCTCACTCTGCTCTCTCTCTGGAATTCTCCTCTCTGTCTGTTCCTCCACAGCCCCCGAGGTTTTCCTCCCAGGACCTTTCCTTGGGTGAGAAGCAGTTGCTTTTCAGTTTCATAACTGATTTTTATTTTCTTTTAATAGAAAATCCTCCTTCAGGAGGCTGCCAGCATTTCATGAATATACATATGCAAAAATAATCTATTATATTCACTTTCATAATTAACAATGTCATTTAGTAATAACAAGTTACCACTCATACAGTTTTCACCACAGTAATTATTCCAGAATTACAAGTTACCGGGGTCATTACATCTCCCCCCCTGGGATTGGACATCGTCCCGATGTCTATTCCCGTTAAATAAATTTGGGTAAGCCTTTCTAAAGAGTTCCTCGTCTTCCCATGTAGCCTCCTCAGGCCCATAGTGCTGCCACAACACTTTAACTTGGGTAATAACCCGTTTTCGCAGCCGCACTTCTCTCCGGTCGAGAATGCTCTGTGGTTCGACCAGGACCTCGCCTCCCGGTTCGACCTACAGACAACCAATACCTTTAATCAATTTCCTATTGAGTATAGCTGCATAATCAAAACAATCGGATTAATTCTTACCCGCACATCTTGCCATTGGATAACATGTTTAGGGTCATATACATATTTCTTTAGGACAGAAACATGGAACACATTGTGAATCTTAATATGACTTGGCAAAGCAAGTTGGTAGGCCACTGGCCCCACTCTAGCCAAGACCTGAAAAGGTCCAAAATATCGAGGAGCCAGCTTGGCGCACCCACTCCACTGCAGTGTGCTCCTCCTAGCTTGAATCCTCACAAACACATGGTCACCAATCTTATACTCTGTGAATCTTCTTTTCCTGTCCGCAAAACTTTTCTGTCGGTCCTGTGCAGCCTTTAAGTTGGCACGCACCCTTTTCACCATATCTTCCATTTCTTTAAGCATTTCTGGACCCAAACTCAACTTGTCCTCAGGTCCACCCCAACTTGAGGGTGTGCGGCACTTTCGTCCATACAAGACCTCAAAGGGACTTAGCTGGGTTGAAGTGTGATATCCATTATTGTATGCAAATTCGACCAGATGTAAATACTCTTCCCATTGACCTGGTTTCAGCATCACATATGCCCTCAACATGTCTTCCAACACATGATTAACTCGTTCCGTTTGACCATCGGTCTGCGGGTGATAGGCCGTGCTAAAGTTCAACTGAGTACCCAACTCAGCAAATAGTTTCCTCCAAAAAGTGGAAGTGAATTTCACATCGCGATCAGATATAATTACCTTTGGTAACCCATGCAACCGGAACACATTTTGCATAAAGAGGTGAGCAATTTGCACCGCCTTATAAGTGGACTGCACACGTATAAAGTGTGCTTCTTTACTTAACTTATCAACCACTACCATGATCGAATCGTTGCCCTTCTTGGTTCGTGGCAACCGAGTTATGAAATCCATGGAAATGGTTTCCCATTTCCACTCCGGAATAGGCAAGGGCTGTAGCAGTCCGACTGGATGTTGATGTTCTGCCTTAATTTGCTGGCATTCCAAACACCGTGCCAAATACTCAACTACCTGTTTCTTCATTCCTGGCCAATAATATTCTTTCTTAAGCACCGTGACCATCTTTTGGTACCCTGGGTGGCCAGTGTAGTGGCTGATATGGAACTCATCTAAAATCAGCCTCTTAAGGTCATTTGAATCAGGTACATACATTTTCTTATTAAAACACAACATTCCAGCACTATCTAGTGTGTACCCTTGCTGTAATCTTTCATTAACAGATTGTTGTACCTGCTGTTTTAAGTGTTGGTATTCAGAATCGCGACTTGCTGCTGCTTTTATTTGTTCAACCAGCGAATTTCGCCACTTGCTGACTGAAAGTTCATGCAAACAATGAGCCTTTCGACTTAATGCATCTGCCACTCGGTTTTCTTTGCCTTTTAAATGCTTTATCTCAAAATCAAATCCACTTAGGAAATCTGCCCAACGGCCTTGTCTCGCGTTCAGGGTAGGTTGGCTGAAATAATGCGTCAAACTGTGATGATCTGTTAATAACAGAAATTTCCTCCCTAAGAGGTAATGTCGCCACATTTTCAACACATGAATGACAGCAGTTAATTCTAAATCGTAAGCAGAGTATCTCTGCTCATGCTCTTTGAGTTTCCTTGATTCATACGCTATTACTTTTCCTTCCTGCATTAATACTCCTCCCACACCCTCCTTGCTTGCATCGGTGCACACCACGTAATTCTTATTAGGATCAGCTATACTCAGGATGGGTGCAGTGGTGAGTAGGTGCTTCAAGCGGTCAAAACTCTGCTGACACTCTGATGTCCACCTAAATATTTTCCCCTTTTTCTGCAATGAGGTGATAGGATAGGCTATCCTAGAAAAGCCTTCCACAAACCTCCGGTAATAGCCAGCTAACCCCATAAAGGATCTGATATCAGCAACATCTTTGGGTATGGGCCATTCCATAATAGTTTTTATTTTCTCGGGGTCTACTGCAATTTCTTCTTTAGTGATCACGTGGCCCAAATACTGAATTTCCTCCTTGAAGAAATCGCATTTGCTGAACTTAGCGTATAGTTGATGTTCTCGAAGAGTTTGTAATACCAACCTAAGGTGCTCTTCGTGTTCCTGCTGGGAACGGGAATATATCAGAATGTCGTCGATAAATATCAGCACAAATTTGTCCAAAAACTGATGAAACACGCTGTTCATCATACACATAAAGGTGGCAGGTGCATTGGTCAAACAAAAAGGTAGCACTACAAATTCGTAGTGTCCATAGCGTGTCCTGAAGGCGGTCTTGGCAATGTCCTCATCTTTAATCCTGATTTGATGATAACCAGATCGTAAATCGATCTTGGAAAATACTTTTACCCCTTTCACTTGATCAAAGAGTTCATCTATCCTGGGTAAGGGATACTTGTTTTTGACTGTGAGCTTATTCAGCTGTCGATAGTCTATACACATATGTAGGGTCCCATCTTTCTTTTTCACAAATAATACTAGAGCTCCCCATGGTGATACACTGGGACGGATATACTATTTATCTAACAGCTCTTGTAGTTGCATCTTCAACTCTGTTAACTCTAGTACGCTCATTCGGTATGGTGCCCGTGATACTGGTGCTGCTCTCGGTATTAATTCTATGGTAAAATCTATGTCCCTCTTTGGAGGTAGCCCTGGTACCTCTTCAGGAAAAACATCTGCAAATTCCTGTACCATCGGAATATTGCCCAATGCGGACATCTTATCCTTCTGGTTTGCATAACCAACTTGTATGGCGTAGATCTGACATTTCTTTCTAAGGCACTTGGTTAACTGAGAAGCAGTGATAGGTCGAATCTGGACAGGGTGTTTAATCCCCTGCAATTCTTGTTGCTGCCCCAAATCATCCTTGTAATAAATGGTTTTGGTTTTGCAGTTTAGTAAGGACCAATGCTTTTCCAGCCAATCCATACCAATCAGGATGTCATAAGATCCTAATGGGAGTACATTCAGATCTGCTGTCATTGGCTGTCCAGCTATGCTGAAGGAACAATTATTAATTTTAGCTAGAACTCGTCTCTTGGCTCCCGTAGCTAACTGTACCAACCATGGGTTTTTGAACCTTTTTGATGATAGCTTACAATGTTCCACTACTTTTGGGCTAACATAACTTAAAGTAGCACTCAGATCAATAAGAACAACTATAGACAGGTTTGAAATCTTACCTTCAAACTCCACCATGGTTGGTTGATATTCCGCTTGCCGGTCCTCCAAAGCTGCATTAGTTCTTGGTATGCTGCGTGCCACATCCCCAATGGTTGATGCCTCGTGGATTTGAGATATTTGGTCAACTCCTTTACGCTGTGGGCAGTTTTTAACATAGTGCGGTCCTCCACATCCCCAACACTGGACTGGAGGTCTGGTCCCTTCAATCTCTGATCTGGTAGGTGGTTCGCTGACCCTGCTTTCGCTTGGCTTGGTCTGGAAGGTACCCTTATTTGTGTTTCTGTTAAACTGCCCCTTCCCAGCACTTTTACCACCATTTCCACGACTTCCTTTGTTATTACCAGCAACTTTATTGCTTTTTCTTTCATTCCATCTTTTGCTTGAAATGTCTCCTTTTTGTTTGTTCTGCTGGTAACAAATTCTTGCCCTACGAATTGCCTCATCCATGGTTCGAGGATTATCAAACTTGATTCGTTCCCTTATATAGGCTGGTAAGCTGCTCACAAATCTCTGCACTTTGGCCTTTTCTTCTTTGATATATGGCACATAGCGGAGCAGGGAGGTGAAACGATTAATGAATTCATCCATGGATTGTTGTCCCAGTCGCAAATCATGGAATTTCCGTGCCTTCTCATCGTAGAAACGCTCGGTAAGATATCTCTCCTTAAAGTATTTCTGGAACTTTTCCCAAGTGATGTTATGTTCGCTCACTCCTTTTACAATTTTAATTTCTTCCCACCACAAGGTTGCTTTGCCTTGTAGCTGGAAGATAGCCAGTCGCGCCTTCAGATTTTGGTCATATTCATACAATTGGAAATACTTATTAATGTTGATTAACCAAGCCTCTGCTGCTTCTTCCTGTTCTCCATCGAAAATTGGAGGTTTAATCTTCCGGAATTCTCCCTGTAATTCCATTTTATGTCTCTTTGAGGTTTGCTGCTCCAGAACATTGTCGGAATGGTCCTCCTTCTCCTCTGAAATCTCAGGTGCGTAATCTCGTTCTTCAGTTCCCCTTTGCTGTTCCGCACTGGGATTCGCTAATGGTGGATTTTGTTTGTCTGACAGACTCTTCAAGATTCTTTCCTGTTCCACTGTTAATCGCGCACTGTCTTCTCGCAGATGCGCCATCTCACTTTTCAGCTCTTGAACAATCTGCAATATTGCGAGATTGGTACTTCGTGTCTCAGAACCAAGCTGTATCCACAGCTCTGGATTTTCCTAAGGGACGCTACCTGCTCCCTCCATCTCCTCCATCTTACTTGTTGACTGCTAACAGTTTGTTGTTTCTGTATCAATTTTCCTAATTGATAACAAGGAAATCTATTTAGTTGAATCTATTACTTCCTCAAGTATGCACTGTGAAATATATATATATATATATTTTTATTTTTTTTACAGCTGGGCTTTGCTGCTCCAGAGGTCATAGTTTTGGAACCTCTGCTCTGATACCACATTATCACGATCCCATCGTAATAATTTAAATTTGCAAGTTACATCAATAATTTTTTTTTTATGGTGGTATAGATCTTAACCTTACGCACCATCTTCACACTTATGGATAAATATAATACGCGGTAATCTACCCTCACACTATACCGCACTTACCCCAAGTTTACACAAACCATAAACTTGCATGTACATATGTCAACCTTAACCTTAGTATTTCATGGTTTCATATGTTACGTTTATAACTTGGTTATGTTGAGTTCAATGGAACCTACCGCATACATGTACCCGGCACTGCACAGGTGGAGCGAATGCATTAACCCTTCCCACCTACCTGATGCCAGGTGGCGTAGGGCCATGTGACTATTCGGGTTCTGTGCCATGGTCTCCCGCTTGTTTGAACGGATGGGATGCATTGCTCGCATCGGAGGGCTCCTAATGATCGAAGGGTTTGGCGGTCAATTGATATACCACCGAGATTTGCGTTATGGATTCATTTGCAACACTTGGGAGTTCATGCTCGCACCCAGCTCGGCGGAAGACCTCTGCAACGCCTCAGGGATTTAGCTCAAACTCACAGGTATATATTTGCATAACCTTTTCGCTTGTCACTGATTCATTACCTGTAGCAAGGTTATGCGTTGATACAACTCTCCTATTTCGTTTGATAGTTCATGGCGCTTGTCTGACTGGAGTTCTATGGTGATGCGCAGGGATTCACTTCTGTGGCCTGCCACCACTGCGGAAACATTGTGGCCGGTTCCAGCGTTACACGGGTATGTTGTCTCTGGACTAGACTCGGTTTACTTTATGACAGAGAGGGTTTATGCCAAATGGGGTTAATCCCCTTCCTCCGGACTGGGATAGGGTCTTATGGCATTTCTCTGCCTGCGTCTCAGGTATGGTTTCCTTTTACGAACTCCAGCTTTGATCTGCAGCCGGCCTCTCTATGCCAGGGTTTGCACTTTGAAGATTGCCATGGGTTTGAACAGGGTTCTTCCGGCTTGTAAGCCGTTCACTATGTGCGTCTGCTTGTTATTATGGTCCTCGGACCCGGGCTACTTCTTTTGATTTGTATAAATGAACAAACACTCTCTGTAATTTTGAGGTTTATATAGATGTTTCGCTATATGCTTGAATAGACAGACATGGTGCTATCTGCAATTTCTTTCACTTGTATTGTTTGGAATGGAACTGGGTTCTCCGGACCCGAGTTGTTTAAGTTAATCGATGTAAATTTAAATCATTTCGGTTACAGTTTTAATAGAGATTTTCACATTTCTGTATATGATTTTGATCCTCTCTGGACCATAGTCCAAATATGTTAATAGTCGTAGTATTGTTAAATATGTTGCTCGTCCTTGGCTCTATCGTTGAATGGACCAATTCGTAGTCTGCCGATATGTATATATTGTTTAACATGTAATTTCTTAAAACAGTTTCCGTTTCGTTTGCTTATACATTATTACCCTACAGGGTTTTTGCCCGACCGAAAAGGTTCGAATCTGTTACAGGCTTGGAATATGTATTGAACCCTTATGGTTTTGGTTATTACGCATAGCGTATTCTCAGGTCTTTACAGGCGGTTATGCTTATCATGTATCTGTGTTTGTAGCTAGTTACATGCCTTATTGTTCACAGTGCGGCCCTAAGGGTTAAGACTCGCATTCGGTTGATGAATGCAGAGTCAAACCCTCTCCACAAATACAATGAATACTACCGTGGCTGGTTTTACCTTAATACAGTAATGCATATTCATGGTTAGACAGAGTTATGTTCTTGTTTCAGTATAACTTCTATGAAAAGTCTTTCGGATATGTTTGTAACATTATCATTTCCTATGAAGTATCTTCTTGTTTACACAGCGTGTTTATTTATGTGCGCACTAGTTTTCAGCGCGAGTACTACTCCTGTGATTATTTAAGTTCTGTAACTTTTTTATGGCTGTAAATGTGTCTTCTTTCCATAACCGTAAGACTCTGTTTACTCATTTCGTCTCTCTGTCTATTCGTATGCTACTATGGTCTCTCTCCAACCACATTTAGTTTTGTTGAGCATTTGTAATGTACCCCAAACTCATTACCGTAGGCAAATAGGTGACTTAACCTCAGTAGACTAAGTTATAGGTAGGTATTTACATGCATGAATCTTTACGATAGCTACAATTATCTTAAATTTATTACTTAACAGTAAGAATGCACAGATAGCTGTATTTTTATCTAATAAGGAAAGGCATAGACACTGCATTCTGTCCATATGCTACCATTACCTTTTCCTTAGACTAGAACTCTGTAAGAAACGCATACCTGGTTAACCTACTACCGGCGATTCTACTCCAAGAGTTCACCTGCAATCGTTTTTGCTCTTATCCTCCCAACCTTGAGATCCACTTGCGCTGGATACTCCCCCCGAGCCGTCTTGCAGGCCTGCAGCCCTCAACAAGACTCATGCACTACCGTGTTAGGTTATCTGGTCACTACCAGACTTAACCTCTTTTCTCACTCTGCTCTCTCTCTGGAATTCTCCTCTCTCTGTCTGTTCCTCAACTGCCCAGAGGTTTTCCTCCTAGGACCTTTCCTTGGGTGAGAAGCAGTTGCTTTTCAGTTTCATAACTGATTTTTATTTTCTTTTAATAGAAAATCCTCCTTCAGGAGGCTGCCAGCATTTCATGAATATACATATGCAAAAATAATCTATTATATTCACTTTCACAATTAACAATGTCATTTAGTAATAACAAGTTACCACTCATACAGTTTTCACCACAGTAATTATTCCAGAATTACAAGTTACCGGGGTCATTACATCTCCCCCCCTGGGATTGGACATCGTCCCGATGTCTATTCCCGTTAAATAAATTTGGGTAAGCCTTTCTAAAGAGTTCCTCGTCTTCCCATGTAGCCTCCTTAGGCCCATAGTGCTGCCACAACACTTTAACTTGGGTAATAACCCGTTTCCGCAGCCGCACTTCTCTCCGGTCGAGAATGCTCTGTGTTTCGACCAGGACCTCGCCTCCCGGTTCGACCTGCAGGCAACCAATACCTTTAATCAATTTCCTATTGAGTATAGCTGCATAATCAAAACAACCGGATTAATTCTTACCCGCACATCTTGCCATTGGATAACATGTTTAGGGTCATATACATATTTCTTTAGGGCAGAAACATGGAACACATTGTGAATCTTAATATGACTTGGCAAAGCACATTGGTAGGCCACGGGCCCCACTCTAGCCAAGACCTGAAAAGGTCCAAAATATCGAGGAGCCAGCTTGGCACACCCACTCCACTGCAGTGTGCTCCTCCTAGCTTGAATCCTCACAAACACATGGTCACCAATCTTATACTTTGTGAATCTTCTTTTCCTATCCGCAAAACTTTTCTGTCGGTCTTGTGTAGCCTTTAAGTTGGCACGCACCCTTTTCACCATATCTTCCATTTCTTTAAGCATTTCTGGACCCAAACTCAACTTTTCCTCAGGTCCACCCCAACTTGAGGGTGTGCGGCACTTTCATCCATACAAGACCTCAAAGGGACTTAGCTGGGTTGAAGTGTGATATCCATTATTGTATGCAAATTCGACCAGATGTAAATACTCTTCCCATTGACCTCGTTTTAGCATCACATACGCCCTCAACATGTCTTCCAACACCTGATTAACTCGTTCCATTTGACCATCGGTCTGCTGGTGATAGGCCGTGCTAACGTTCAACTGAGTACCCAACTCAACAAACAGTGTCCTCCAAAAAGTGGAAGTGAATTTCACATTGCGATCTGATATAATTACCTTTGGTAACCCATGCAACCGGAACACATTTTGCATAAAGAGGTGAGCAATTTGCACTGCCTTGTAAGTGGACTGCACAGGTATAAAGTGTGCTGCTTTACTTAACTTATCAACCACTACCATGATCGAATCGTTGCCCTTCTTGGTTCGTGGCAACCCAGTTATGAAATCCATGGAAATGGTTTCCCATTTCCACTCCGGAATAGGCAAGGGCTGTAGCAGTCCAGCTGGATGTTGATGTTCTGCCTTAATTTGCTGGCATTCCAAACACCGCGCCAAATACTCAACTACCTGTTTCTTCATTCCTGGCCAATAATATTCTTTCTTAAGCGCCGTGACCATCTTTTGGTACCCTGGGTGGCCAGTGTAGTGGCTGATATGGAACTCATCTAAAATCAGCCTCTTAAGGTCATTTGAATCAGGTACATACATTTTCTTATTAAAACACAGCATTCCAGCACTATCTAGTGTGTACCCTTGCTGTAATCTTTCATTAACAGATTGCGGTACCTGTTGTTTTAAGTGTTGGTATTCAGAATCGCGACTTGCTGCTGCTTTTATTTGTTCAACCAGCGAATTTCGCCACTTGCTGACTGAAAGTTCATACAAACAATGAGCCTTTCGACTTAATGCATCTGCCACTCGGTTTTCTTTGCCTTTTAAATGCTTTATCTCAAAATCAAATCCACTTAGGAAATCTTCCCAACGGCCTTGTCTCGCGTTCAGGGTAGGTTGGCTGAAATAATGCGTCAAACTGTGATGATCTGTTAATAACATAAATTTCCTCCCTAAGAGGTAATGTCGCCACATTTTCAGTGCATGAATGACAGCAGTTAATTCTAAATCGTAAGCAGAGTATCTCTGCTCATGCTCTTTGAGTTTCCTTGATTCATACGCTATTACTTTTCCTTCCTGCATTAATACTCCTCCCACACCCTCCTTGCTTGCATCGGTGCACACCACGTAATCCTTATTAGGATCAGCTATACTCAGGATGGGTGCAGTGGTGAGTAGGTGCTTCAAGCGGTCAAAACTCTACTGACACTCTGATGTCCACCTAAATATTTTCCCCTTTTTCTGCAATGAAGTGATAGGATAGGCTATCCTAGAAACGCCTTCCACAAACCTCTGGTAATAGCCAGCTAACCCCATAAAGGATCTGATATCAGCAACATCTTTGGGTATGGGCCATTCCATAATAGTTTTTATTTTCTCGGGGTTTACTGCAATTACTTCTTTAGTGATCACGTGGCCCAAAAACTAAATTTCCTCCTTGAAGAAATTGCATTTGCTGAACTTAGCATATAGCTGATGTTCTCGAAGAGTTTGTAATACCAACCTAAGGTGCTCTTCGTGTTACTGCTGGGAACGGGAATATATCAGAATTTCGTCGATAAATATCAGCACAAATTTGTCCAAAAAGCGATGAAACACGCTGTTCATCATACACATAAAGGTGGCAGGTGCATTGGTCAAACCAAAAGGTAGCACTACAAATTCGTAGTGTCCATAGCGTGTCCTGAAGGCGGTCTTGGCAATGTCCTCATCTTTAATCCTGATCTGCTGATAACCAGATCGTAAATCGATCTTGGAAAATACTTTTGCCCCTTTCACTTGATCAAAGAGTTCATCTATCCTGGGTAAGGGATACTTGTTTTTGACCGTGAGCTTATTCAACTGTCGATAGTCTATACACATACGTAGGGTCCCATCTTTCTTTTTCACAAATAATACTGGAGCTCCCCATGGTGATACACTGGGACGGATATACTGTTTATCTAACAGCTCTTGTAGTTGCATCTTCAACTCTGTTAACTCTGGTACGCTCATTCGGTATGGTGCCCGTGATACTGGTGCTGCTCCCGGTATTAATTCTATGGTAAAATCTATGTCCCTCTTTGGAGGTAGCCCTGGTACCTCTTCAGGAAAAACATCTGCAAATTCCTGTACCACCGGAATATTGCCCAATGCGGACATCTTATCCTTCTGGTTTGCATAACTAACTTGTATGGCGTAGATCTGAGATTTCTTTCTAAGGCACTTGGCTAACTGAGAAGCAGTGATAGGCCGAATCTGGACAGGGTGTTTAATCCCCTGCAATTCTTGTTGCTGCCCCAAATCATCCTTGTAATAAATGGTTTTGGTTTTGCAGTTTACTAAGGACCAATGCTTTTCCAGCCAATCCATACCAATCAGGATGTCATAAGATCCTAATGGGAGCACATTCAGATCTGCTGTCATTGGCTGTCCAGCTATGCTGAAGGAACAATTATTAATTTTAGCTAGAACTCGTCTCTTGGCTCCCGTAGCTAACTGTACCAACCATGGGTTTTTGAACCTTTCTGATGATAGCTTACAATGTTCCACTACTTTTGGGCTAACATAACTTAAATTAGCACTTGGATCAATAAGAATAGCTATAGACAGGTTTGAAATCTTACCTTCAAACTCCACCATGGTCGGTTGATATTCCGCTTGCCGGTCCTCCAAAGCTGCATTAATTCTTGGTATGTTGCGTGCCACATCCCCAACGGTTGATGCCTCGTGGATTTGAGATATTTGGTCAACTCCTTTACGTTGTGGGCAATTTTTAACATAGTGCGGTCCTCCACATCCCCAACACTGGACTGGAGGTCTGGTCCCTTCAATCTCTGATCTGGCAGGTGGTTCGCTGACCCTGCTTTCGCTTGGCTTGGTCCGGAAGGTACCCTTATTTGTGTTTCTGTTAAACTGCACCTTCCCAACACTTTTACCACCATTTCCACGACTTCCTTTGTTATTACCAGCAACTTTATTGCTTTTTCTTTCATTCCATCTTTTGCTTGAAATGTCTCCTTTTTGTTTGTTCTGCTGGTAACAAATTCTTGCCTTACGAATTGCCTCATCCATGGTTCGAGGATTATCGAACTCGATTCGTTCCCTTATATAGGCTGGTAAGCTGCTCACAAATCTCTGCACTTTGGCCTTTTCTTATTTGATATATGGCACATAGCGGAGTAGGGAGGTGAAACGGTTAATGAATTCATCCATGGATTGCTGTCCGAGTCGCAAATCATGGAATTCCCGTGCCTTCTCATCGTAGAAACGCTCGGTAAGATATCTCTCCTTAAAGTATTTCTGGAACTTTTCCCAAGTGATGTTCTGTTCGCTCACTCCTTTTACAATTTTAATTTCTTCCCACCACAAGGTTGCTTTGCCTTGTAGCTGGAAGATAGCCAGCCACGCCTTCAGATTTTGGTCATATTCATACAATTGGAAATACTTATTAATGTTGATTAACCAAGCCTCTACCGCTTCTTCCTGTTCTCCATCGAAAAGTGGAGGTTTAATCTTCCAGAATTCTCCCTGTAATTCCATTTTCTGTCTCTTTGAGGTTTGCTGCTCCAGAACATTGTCGGAATGGTCCTCCTTCTCCTCTGAAATCTCAGGTGCGTAATCCCGTTCTTCAGTTCCCCTTTGCTGTTCCGCACTGGGATTCGCTAATGGTGGATTTTGTTTGCCTGACAGAGTCTTCAAGATTCTTTCCTGTTCCACTGTTAATTGTGCATTGTCTTCTCGCAGACGCGCCATCTCACTTTTCAGCTCTTGAACAGTCTGCAATATTGCCAGATTGGTACTGCATGTCTCAGCACCAAGCTGTATCCACAGCTCTGGATTTTCCTGAGGGACGCTGCCTGCTCCCTGCATCTCCTCCATCTTACTTGTTGACTGCTAACAGTTTGTTGTTTCTGTATCAATTTCCTAATTGATAACAAGGAAATCAATTTAGTTGAATCTATTACTTCCTCAAGTATGCACTGTGAAATAAAAATATATATATATTTTTTTACAGCTGGGCTTTGCTGCTCTAGAGGTCACAGTTTTGGAACCTCTGCTCTGATACCACATTGTCACGATCCCATTGTAATAATTTAAATTTACAAGTTACATCAATAAATTTTTTTTTATGGTGGTATAGATCTTAACCTTACGCACCATCTTCACACTTATGGATAAATATAATACGCGGTAATCTACCCTCACACTATACCGCACTTACCCCAAGTTTACACAAACCATAAACTCGCATGTACATATGTCAACCTTAACCTTAGTATTTCATGGTTTCATATGTTACGTTTATAACTTGGTTATGTTGAGTTCAATGGAACCTACCGCATACATGTACCCGGCACTGCACAGGTGGAGCGAATGCATTAACCCATCCCACCTACCAGATGCCAGGTGGCGTAGGGCCATGTGACTATTCGGGTTCTGTGCCATGGTCTCCCGCTTGTTTGAACGGATGGGATGTGTTGCTCGCATCGGAGGGCTCCAAATGATCGAAGGGTTTGGCGGTCAATTGATATACCGCCGAGATTTGCGTTATGGATTCATTTGCAACACTTGGGAGTTCATGCTCGCACCCAGCTCGGTGGCAGACCTCTGCAACGCCTCAGGGATTCAGCTCAAACTCACAGGTATATATTTGCATAACCTTTTCGCTTGTCACTGATTCATTACCTGTAGCAAGGTTATGCGTTGATACAACTCTCCTATTTCGTTTGATAGTTCATGGCACTTGTCTGACTGGAGTTCTATGGTGATGCGCAGGGGTTCACTTCTGTGGCCTGCCACCACTGCGGAAACATTGTGGCCGGTTCCAGCGTTACACGGGTATGTTGTCTCTGGACTAGACTCGGTTTACTTTATGACAGAGAGGGTTTATGCCAAATGGGGTTAATCCCCTTCCTCCGGACCGGGATAGGGTCTTATGGCATTTCTCTGCCTGCGTCTCAGGTTTGGTTTCTTTTTACGAACCCCAGCTTTGATCTGCAGCCGGCCTCTCTATGCCAGGGTTTGCACTTTGAAGACTGCCATGGGTTTGAACAGGGTTCTTCCGGCTTGTAAGCCGTTCACTGTGTGCGTCTGCTTGTTATTATGGTCCTCGGACCCGGGCTACTTCTTTTGATTTGTATAAATGAACAAACACTCTCTGTAATTTTGAGGTTTATATAGATGTTTCGCTACATGCTTGAATAGACAGACATGGTGCTATCTGCAATTTCTTTCACTTGTATTGCTTGGAATGGAACTGGGTTCTCCGGACCCGAGTTGTTTAAGTTAATCTATGTAAATGTAAATCATTTCGGTTACAGTTTTAATAGAGATTTTCACATTTCTGTACATGATTTTGATCCTCTCTGGACCATAGTCCAATTATGTTAACAGTCGTAGTATTGTTAAATATGTTGCTCGTCCTTGGCTCTATCGTTGAATGGACCAATTCGTAGTCTGCTGATATGTATAGATTGTTTAACATGTAATTTCTTAAAATAGTTTCCGTTTCTTTTGCTTATACCTTATTACCCTACAGGGTTTTTGCCCGACCGAAAAGGTTCGAATCTGTTACAGGCTTGGAATATGTATTGAACCCTTATGGTTTTGGTTATTACGCATAGCGTATTCTTAGGTCTTTACAGGCGGTTATGCTTATCATGTATCTGTGTTTGTAGCTAGTTACATGCCTTATTGTTCACAGTGCGGCCCTTAGGGTTAAGACTCGCATTCGGTTGATGAATGCAGAGTCAAACCCTCTCCGCAAATACAATGAATACTACCGTGGCTAGTTTTACCTTAATACAGTAATGCATATTCATGGTTAGACAGAGTTATGTTCTTGTTTCAGTATAACTTCTATGAAAAGTCTTTCTGATATGTTTGTAATGTTATCATTTCCTATGAAGTATCTTCTTGTTTACACAACGTGTTTATTTATGTGCGCACTAGTTTTCAGCGCGAGTACTACTCCTGTGATTATTTAAGTTCTGTAACTCTTTTATGGCTGTAAATGTGTCTTCTTTCCAGAACCGTAAGACTCTGTTTACTCATTTCGTCTCTCTGTCTATTCGTATGCTACTATGGTCTCTCCAACCACATTTAGTTTTGTTGAGCATTTGTAATGTACACCCAAACTCATTACCGTAGGCAAATAGGTGACTTAACCTCAGTAGACTAAGTTACAGGTAGGTATTTACATGCATGAATCTTTACGATAGCTACAGTTATCTTAAATTTATTACTTAACAGTAAGAATGCACAGATAGCTGTATTTTTATCTAATAAGGAAAGGCACAGACACTGCATTTTGTCCATATGCTACCATTACCTTTTCCTTAGACTAGAACTGTGTAAGAAACGCATACCTGGTTAACCTGCTACCGGCGATTCTACTCCAAGAGTTCACCTGCAATCGTTTTTGCTCTTATCCTCCCAACCTTGAGATCCACTTGCGCTGGATTCTCCCCCCGAGTCGTCTTGCAGGCCTGCAGCTCTCAACAAGACTCATGCACTACCGTGCTATGGTCACTACCAAACTTAACCTCTTTTCTCACTCTGCTCTCTCTCTGAAATTGTCCTCTCTCTGTCTGTTCCTCAACAGCCCAGAGGTTTTCCTCCCAGGACCTTTCCTTGGGTGAGAAGCAGTTGCTTTTCAGTTTTGATTTTTATTTTCTTTTAATAGAAAATCCTCCTTCAAGAGGCTGCCAGCATTTCATGAATATACATATGCAAAAATAATCTATTATATTCACTTTCACAATTAACAATGTCATTTAGTAATAACAAGTTACCACTCATACAGTTTTCACCACAGTAATTATTCCAGAATTACAGGTTACCGGGGTCATTACAGAAACAATTATTACTTCAAAGCTAAAAGAGACCCCACTTGCTCTACGTCTCATACCACCCCTCAATGTTATTAATTTTACAAAGAAATAATTTTTTTTAATGTCTTTATGTAAATTTAACACCAAATTCTATATCTTAAAAAAAAAAACAAAAACTTCTTCGTTTATTTTAAAAAAATGATTAGATATTTATCTATAATATCAAGAAATGTTTATAGAAATGTTAATCCCTCAAAAACATTTCTCTATTTATACTTATATGCAATATCTCTTTTTTAATTAAAATTATGTATATATTTTGGTAATTTAATTTTAAAAGCATATTAAAAATAATTTCAAATATTATATGCAATATATTTTTTTTAATTCAAATTGTGTACATATTTTTTCCAAATTTAATTTAAAGAATTCATAAAAACAATTTAAATATTATATATAACCGATATTAAACAAATTATGAATGTCCAATTTAAAGAATTGAATATCATTCACATTCAATTTTAATATTAATAACCTATTCCCAAAACACTTGGCCATGAGATTAGTTAATAATATAACAAATATATGTAGATAATTATAATGGTTCCATTTCCTTATTAAAACTATATATCAACAAATTATATTATAATATTAAAGT